>RCUC01156043.1:0-87197 GCA_003697995.1 Taxidea taxus jeffersonii | reverse complement strand
TGGATTGCCTTTTCTCCCTATTTGTGCTATGAATTTGTCCATTAGCACCCAGACAACTGTCATAACATTCCTTTCCCTATGCTTCTATGAATACACTCTCTTGTCACTCATTGTTATGGCTGAATTGTGTCCTCATCCTCTCACTTCATATGTTGAAACCCTAATCTCTAGTACCTCATGTTACTGTATTTGGAAATGGGGCCTTGAAAGTGGTATTTAAGTTAAAATAGGCACATTAATGTGAACCCTAATTCAATATGACTGGGGTCCATATAAGAAGAGGACATTAGGACATAAGTGAGCACAGAGGGAAGACCATGCGAGGACACAGTAAGAAGGTGGTCATCTGCAAGCCCAGGAGACAGGCCTCAGAAGAAACCAAACCTATGGACACCTTGATCTTGGACTTCTAGCCTCCAGCATTATACCAGGAAGTCTGAGTTTAATTTCTGCCTCTGTCACTGGTAGTTTTATGATGGTAGACAGTTAATTTAAGCTTTGTGAACCTTTGTTCTCTTTATATAACATAGGGATGCTAACATCTCTCTCAATATTGTTGTATCAAATGAGAAAATGTCTGTGAAAGAGCTTTAGAAACTAGAAACGTAGGCCCAAGAAAGATGTTATTAATGAGGGCTTCCAGCCTACAGGGGCAGGCACTGGCCATGGCCTTCTTGGGCCTGTAGGAGCAAGCAAGGAAGGGGCTGCTCTTGGCCAGGGGAGGATATGGGCAGATTCTGGCAATGGGCACTGGCAATAAAACTAGGTTTTCTACCATTTCTGACCACCCCTCTCAAGCATGACCTAATGGGGCTGGCAAAAATCCAGGGGAGGAGAGTAAGTGGTAAAGGGAAGAGAACATTTTCTAGATGAAGATCCAATAAGGAGGTAAGGGTTCTCCCAAACAGAAAGATAAAGACTGAGACAGTAGGAATAAATTAATATAAAGTATTGAACTCAGCAATGCTATAACAGAATCAAGTGGTAAATAGGTAAGGTTCAAGAGGGATTTAGATATTCATGGATGATAAAATTGAAATGAATTATTGATCAACTCTGGAAATGTTTGGGGTGAACCTATACATTTAGGCTTACCTAAATGTTAGGGTAAATTTTTAGGGTAAGCCACCATGAAGTCGCTACCATAAAGGACTCCCTTTAAAATAACTTTTTTTTTTTTTTTTAACCTCTCATGAGACTAGGGCTGGATAGTTTCTAAGTCTGACACCTATTGTCAAATTTTCTTCACTAGGGAACTGAGTGGAGAATTGCTGAAAAATGTTATTTTCTTTGCTAACTGGACTTCTTTGCAATACTCATTGCACCCGTAACTACTAGCACCATGTCTATACTTCCTGCCATGTGGAAGCTATGAGGACAGCAATAGGCCAGTCTTATTCATAGGTGTACCCCAGTGCCTGGCACAGCTCCCAGCATACAGTGGTGCTTAATCAATATTTGAAATTGAATGTTGTTTCCTCTACAGTGGCTGATGGGGTCCTTTTGTCCAGGGAAGCCACCCCTTTAGGACCCTGACCTGAGCAGCGGAAGCATTCCAGAATTTCACAGAGAGATGTTAGGCCTCTGTAGGGTTTGTCATGAACCACCCACACTACCCATTTGGGCCAGCCTGCCTGTCTGCTCCATGCCTGACTCTCACTGTCCTACAGGTTTCTGCTTTCTTTTGCCTGTGGTTCTGGAGCCTCTGTTTTCTGCTTGTATGCACAGGTAAATCTCTAAGTTGATGGCCTGTCTCCTTGGATTCCTTTCTGAGTCATCTGTTTTCTCAGGCCTGGCCATTTGTGAATTTCTCCCTTGGGCAGCCCTATTGGTTTCAGTTCCAAGCCCAGATTTTAGGCTGCTGCCTTCCTTTTGGCTTTGGGGAACAGGGAGCCTGAAGATGGACATTATCCTGAGGATCCACAGAAGCAGCAGGGTATCAAAGAGAGGAGAATGAGCAGAACCCAGTTCAGTTCCATCTCTCTCCCTGAAGAAGGAGTTGTCTTGAGGAAAGATCATACTTATTTCATGAGGCAGTGGGGGCCTTATAGGAGATTTCACCATTGTCATGGGGTAAGCTCTGCCCTTCCTCCAGCACTGCCATAGCAAAAACAGAGCCTTCCCCTTCATACAGTCATCAGCCCAATTTGTCTGGATCCCTGCAAGAGATTGCATGGGTCTTTGGACCATCATTATCCTGGGGAGGCTGAGAACAGAGCTTCTTAGTGTCCCCATCCACAGAGCCAAGAGGTTGGTGGTTGATGATTCCTACAGGGAGACCCACATATGAAAGCTATATGAGGCTCCTGACCAAGACACCCCCACAAAAGTTTGCCCTGGCAAAGAGTGTGGGAGGGGGCACAGATTTGGGCAGGGCCTCTCTGAGATCCAGCTGACTCAAGGTAGCTGGGCCTGGCCCAATGCCTACGACTTGGCCTGAAGCAAAGCTGCCCTTTGCTTGGTTCCATGAAGGCCTGGCAGAGGTTCTGTGGAATAAGCAGGCATGGATGCCAGGGCTTCTGATGGGAAAGGAGGCTGGCTACTGTCTGCATTTACTCATCTGTTCTCACCCCAGCACTGCCTCCACCAGTGCCCTAAGCAGCCTTGTCTTAGTCATTTTGGGCTGCTATAACAAATACCACAGATTGGGTAGCTTAATGATAAACATTTATTTCTCACAGTTCTGGAGGCTGGGAGGTCCAAGATCAAGGTGCTGGCAGATCCGGTGTTTGGAGAAGGCCTGCTTCCTGGTTTGCAGATGGCCGTCTTCTTGTTTCTGCAAATGGGGAGCAAAAGACTCTCATGTGTCTTCTTATAAAGGGCACTGATCCCATTCATGAGGGGTCTACTCTCATGAACTACTTACTTCCCAAAGGTCCCACCTCCTAATACCATTCACGTTAGGGGTCAGGATTTCAACATAGGAATTTTGGGGGGACACATATGTTCACTGTATAACATGGCCTCACCCAAAGTCTAGGGCCCAGGTTGCTCATCTGGATTCTTGCAGCCCTAAGAAACCTTCATGGTCCTGGACTTCAAAAAGCCATAAGTGATGAACATTCAGGAGGCAAGGATCCAAGGAAGCACAAATCTTGCACCAGGAACAAGGCAAAATTGGATCTGATTAGAATGAAGGAAGATGGAAATAAGCCTGGAAAGATGGCAGATTAGGGCAAAGCTCTAAACAAAAATACCAGGATTTACTTTAACTTTTGCTATAAGCACCTGGTATTGTGTGGATGTATTTGCTCTGGCTAGAAATTATCTGAAGGCCAGCACAGAGGATTAAGTCTGTATGCTTCTGGAGGAGATATTTTAGAGTCTGGGCTCTCCATGTCTGTGTCAGGAGCAACTATAAGCAGCAAGTGTCATACACATAATCTTATCTATTTGGAAAGCAAATAAGCAAAGATCAGACAAAAACTGTGGCCAAAGTCACCAAATAACAGCAGAGTTAAGAGTGTGGGGGTGAGAGAAAATAAGCTGCAGTTATTTGTGGTTTGCCCATTAGCTTGGGATGGCTCAATATGATGCAAATTGAAAGGCTATGGAGTGGCAGGACCAATGACTAATCATCAGCACCATGTTAATTAAATATTATATCGTGCTCGCTTCGGCAGCACATATACTAATATCAATTAAATATTATATTAAAAAACAGTGGCTAATGGCAGTCAATTATAGTGGCTTTGCCCAGATAGTTTCTGCTAACACAAGAAAAATTAAACCACTCCAGTCTGTAGAGATACTTTAATTATTTTTACACTTCTAGGTTTCATTTGATCTCTTATTCAGAAATATCTCTGGGGTTGACAGACTAGGCAGAAATCATTCAAAAACTCTGCTCAACATAATAAAAGTGGAAAAACTAGCTAGACTTGGTTAGTAAGCTAAACCATGTACCTAAAAGTTAATTAAAATGATTTATTGGATCAAGTAAGAGATACTAGAAAGACAACAAAGTGCCCAAAAGATAAGAAAGACTTTCCAGTTTCTGTGCTCACAATAATTTCCTGGGGTATTTTAACAATGCAAATATATAAAAACAATAAATTGTCCTCTGTGAGGTTAGGAAAGGCATTATAAGAAGGAGCAGCTGATGAATAGGGGATTTTTCTATTTAATCATCCATCTCCCCATTTCTTCCCTGAGAACTACCAAAGGAGCTGATTTTTCTTTCATATAATTGTTATTTGTTTTTATTTTTGCTTTGACTAAGTGAAAAGTCATAGAATATTACAATTATATCATTGGATATCACTCATTCATTAAATGACTATTTACTGAGTGCTGACAATGTGCCCATGCTAGGTATACAATGGGGGTTCAGAGGGCCAAAAGGAGTCTCTATTCTAGTGGACACCACAGACTAAGAGCACGTAAAAAGAAAATAATTACAAATTATGTTAAATCATGAAAGAGTCAAACAATGCACTCAGCTAGAGTAGAATGCGGGAAACTTGATTTTGAGGAGGAGATCAGAAAGGGGGCTGAGGTGCAGAAGGATGGAGACAACTGCCCAGGATCACCATACAGTCAGTATAGGGCCACAACCCCTGTTTCCTAACTCTGGGGTTCTTTGGACTGTGCTGCCTGCTCTCGAATATCATCTGCCTCTGTTCTTTGGCAATCTGTGTGGATACTGGATGATTTCTTGGCTGGCTTTGCAAAAGCAGGTGGGAGGCTGTGTGGTGGGAAGAGGCAAGGTTCACTGACTGGGGGTGTGTTACGTGCTGCTGTGTGTCTCTGAAAGGCTGAGAGAGAAGAGACATGGCAAACTTCTAGAGGTCATCGCCCTGTCAAAGACCTATCATATAATGTAATTCTTGTAATGTAATTAATATAATGTAATTCATGTAATGTAATTCTTAACAAGGTATCACATGTGTGGGTGTGTAGGGAGTGGTGGGGGCTTCCTGCATTTTCTCCTGTTTCCATAGTAACTGGCCTCTTAAGGGCTCCTTTCCCCTGCTTTAGGCAGGACTGCTTCTTGGTTTTGGATTAAGTATTAAGTAAAATCACAGTGAATGAAGCCTCTACTTCAAGGAAAGTACCATTATGAATAAAAAAGTTGGACGGATAAAGAGAAATGTCATGGTCTAACATTTTATTAAAGAAGTATGGAGGGGCACCTGGGTGGCTCAGTGGGTTAAGCCTCTGCCTTCGGCTCAGGTCATGATCCCAGGGTCCTGGGATTGAGCCCCACATCACATCGGGATCTCTGCTCGGCAGGGAGCCTGTTTCCCCTCCTTCTCTCTCTGCCTGCCTCTCTGCCTACTTGTGATCTCTGCCTGTCAAATAAATAAATAAAAATCTTTAAAAACAACAACAACAACGAAACAAGGAGGGTTCAGAAAATGCAAGATGTAGGATTCCTCCTAGTTAAAAAAAAAAGAAAGAAGTATGGAAATTGCATATTCTAACACAACTGGCTGTGTTGTTTCTCTAACTATGGGATTTCCACTGAATATAATGTCTTTGCAAATGATAATTTAAGAAAATTCAGTCGCTGAGTCCAGCCCTTCTGGGGTTTCCAGCCCCAGGTCTATAGCACACAAAAGTTCAAAGATGAAGCAGGGAGGCAAGAATAAATTCATCAGCTCCAGTTACCATCCTAGGAAGTTGGTTGGTCTTCCTGACCATCAGAGAGCAGGTCACAGTGTCCTCTGCCCAGATTAAATCTCTAACACTCTGTAAAAAATTCTTACTTTCAGAGGACACAAGCACTAATTTATAGTGCCGTAATAGGAGAGTTTCCCAACCTCGTGGCCCTGGGGACAAAAACACATGCTTGTCTGAGGCTTTTGATTTCTTAATTCTCTCTGCCATCCTAATGGACACTTCCCGCTGGGCCTGACCATAGGCCTAGCTGTAAATAATCAGACCACCTAAAAATCACTCTTAAGCCATAACATGACACATTATTTTGGATAATCTATTATTTTGGAAGGCTTTTTAAGTACTTGAACAACTGCAGGTTTGGCTAAAGTTCATGTGAGATTTATTTATTTATTTATTTATTGGCTCTATTTGTCAGAGAGAGAGAGCACAAACAGGCAGAGCAGAAGGTAGAGCAGGCAGAGAGAGAAGCAGGTTCCTTGTAGGACTCGATCCCAGAACCCTGGGATCATGACCTGAGCTGACAAACAAACCCAAAACCCCAAATCTAAAACAATTTAGTATAAGCAGTGCAATCAATTTCTTAAGATAGGTAATGGAAATATCTGGGATATAATTTTTCTATTATCAAAAGGGCAGATACAATGTTTTCTGGGCCATTGCATGGCTTGGTCATTTTGTGGATGCAGAAGTTGAGCTCCAGAGATAGCCTAACCAATGTCCAGGGTTAGCAACTTAGCAACAGAGACCAACAATGTTCAACAAGGTTAGGAACAGAGACAGCAGAGCATCCCAGATGCTTGGTGTCTGGGATGCTATGCTGTCATCTGAACAGACTAAACAGATGGCCCCAAAATGGGAAAAATACATTTGATAGTTTGGATTATTATTCCCAGCTCTTCTTTCCCAATTCCCAGTTGGCTTCCTGTTGAAGAATTATACCTCCAAAAATTTTTTTAGAAGAATTATATCTTCATATACTTTGCCATTGGCTTTGTTGACATTGTGGAAGGTAAAGTTTATCTCCCACTCTTGATGTTGGTCTTGACCATGTGACTTGTTTTGGCTAATGCAATGTTAATAGACATGATATGATCAGAGTCTATAAATGTGCTTGTGTGATTTGGCTTGACCTCTTTATGTCTTGTGATCTATTATGAGAAGAACATATCCCACATAGCTCCTGGTCACAGAATGAGAAAACATGTAGAGAAAATCTGAACCCAACTTGCAGGCTGCAGTCCAGACCAGCCAAATTTTGCTCGAAACACAGTTGCCCTACCCGAGAAAGGAAAATGAATACCTGTTGTTAGAGAGAGAAAGAAGAGAGAGAGAGAGAGAAAAGGAGAGAGTGTTATGCAGTATTACTCGTGTGATAGCTGATTAACATATTAAACATCTGTGGATCAGGCTACAGATATCAATTAGGGCAATTGCAGTCTGGAATTTACTTATTTATCACCTGTGAATGAATACTAAACTGGCCCTTTTGGCAAGCACTGTGCTGGGCTTTGAGCATCAAATAGAAATAATACATTGCCATGCCTATAAGGGCAATGACAGTACAGGAACATAACAGATAACATAACAGACCTAAGCGACAGTATATGAGGGCAATAGTAGGGCAATGTACAGTAGGCTGTGGCCATATAAGATGCATGGAGGGACTCAAAGAAAGTGACACAGAGCCTGTCATTTGGATCAGGTCTTCAAGTAGGACTTTCTCAGCAAAGGAGAGAAAGGCATTGCAGGCAGAGGAAAGAGTTGAGGCAGGGCCATTGGAAACCTGATCCTGGCTAGCCACTGTGCTGATGACATCTTTCAACCTTCTGGGCTAGCAGAACTTGAGAATTCCTGGGGAAATAAGGTAAACATTACACTGTAAGGACAGAACTTTGGAGAGTACAAGGGGAAACTGACTTAATTGTTTTCCCCACCACCCACCTGAATTTATTCTGTAGAACTAGTTCCCTTCTGTCCCCAGGTATGTTTAGGGTAGGTCCCCAGACTTTTCTAGTAATGTATAAATAATTAAAGGTTTTCTAGTTAGTTGTCACACACACAATGTCATTTCAGTAATAAAAGTATCCAGTTATAGGTGTTAGTTAAAACTCTACATTTTGCTCAAAGTTCTTTCTGACAGTTCTAGCCTGCTCCAGGCTTGGAAGCTTTAGGGGAGGGCAGCACCTGGCTGGCTTCCTCTTATAAGTAGATTTTTCAGGGCGCCTGGGTGGCTCAGTGGGTTAAAGCCTCTGCCTTTGGCTCAGGTCATGATCCCAGGGTCCTGGGATCAAGCCCCACATCGGGCTCTCTGCTCAGTGGGGAGCCTGCTTCCTCCTCTCTCTCTGCCTGCTTCTACTGCCTACTTGTGATCTCCGTCTGTCAAATAAAAAAAAATAAAATCTTAAAAAAAAAAGTAGATTTTTCTACAGTATTTGAGTGCAATAAAGGGATAGAGAACAAAGAATCAGATTGGCATTTAACATCCCTAAAGACGGCCTGACAGCCTCACCATGCTTGCATGTGGTAGACATCTGTTTCTGATCATAACCTCCCTGATGGGGGTCATTCATATCCCGAGTCCACACTGGGAGTATGACCTGTTGCTAACAATCCTTCAAAAGGATACCAACCCAACAGATGTAATCCAAACAGTCAAAATAGGAAGGGAATCAAGTTCAAAAATGGAAATGCTCTAAAAACTCTCTGCAGTCCCTATCCTCAAAGAGGTATGGGTGGTGTTGTGTGTGTGTGTATGTGTGTGCAATTCTGCATTTGCCCTAAGATCCTGCTGAGTTTAGTTTCTGAAAATAAACATGCATTAGAGTTAGTTGAGAAATACCTAATAATTCTTAATCGTTTAAAAATATATATGAATAATTCCAGGTAGTCTCCCCAATTTTCAAGAATTATAGTCAAAGAGGGGAGGAATTAAGATGGTGGAGGGGGGAGCCTGCCTTGTCCCTTGAATACAGCTAGATCAAATTAAACTATTTTGAACAACTAGGAATATGATCTGAGGATTAAGAAAACAATCTGCACAACTGAAGGGAGAGAACATGGCAGATGTGAGGCTTATCTTAACAAACAAATCAAAGCACACCTAGTTAAAGGTCCAAACCCTCACCATTCAAGCAAGGAGGATCTCTGGTAGAGGACAGCCCAGTGGAAAAGAGCAGCCAAAATGCAACAGCAGAGTACACACAGCATATACCAGAAACACTTCCTGAAGTGCTAGACCCTGGACAGTATGACCTCTTTTTAATACAGCATTACCCTGAGGTGCAGGAAACATAACAAGCTTTTATAACACACAATAGATAGAAACTTAGCTTAAATGACAAAATGGAAGAATTCTCCCCAAAAGAAAGGAGAGGAAGATGTCATAGCCAGGGACTTGCTCAAAGCACATGTAAGCAACATATCTGGACAAAAATTTAGACCAACAGTTATAATAAGACTACTAGTTGGACTTGAAAAAAAAAAACATAGAAGATAGCAGAGAAACCCTTGCTGCAGAAATGAAAGACCTAAAAACTAGTCAGGCTGAAAAAAAAAATGTTATAACTGAGATGCAAAACAGACTGGACATAATCACTATGAGAACTGAAGAAGCAGAGGAGAGGATAGATGATATAGAAGATAAATTATAAATAATAAAGCTGAGAATAAGAGAGAAAGAAAACTATTAGATCATGAAGGTAGACTTAGGGAACTCAGTGATTTCATAAAGTGAAATAATATCCATATCATAGGAATTCCAGAAGAGGAAGAATAGGAAAAAGGGGCAGATAGTTTATTTGAACAAATTATATCTGAGAACTTCTCTAACCTGGGGAAGGAAACAGGAATGCAAGTCCAAGAGGCACAGAGAACTCCCCTCAAAATAAACAAAAAGAGGTAAACACCATAACATATTATAATGAAACTGCCAAAGTACAAAGATAAAAAGAGAATCCTGAAAGCAGCTGGGTACCAAAAGTCCTTTACCTACAAGGCTGGCAGCAGACCTTTCCACAGAGACCTGGAAGGCCAGGAAAGACTGGCATGATATATTCAATGTGCTAAATGGGAAAAATATGCAGCCAAAAATACTTTATTCAGCAAATCTATCATTCAGAATAGAAGAAGAGATAAAGAGTTTCCCAGACAAACAAAAACTAAAGGAGTTCATGAATACTAAACCAGCCCTCTCTTTTCCCAGCGGGAAAGAGAGACCAAAAGTAACAAAGACTAGTAAGGAACAGAAACAATCTACAGGAACAGCAGCTTTATAGGTAATAGAATGGCACTAAATTCATAGCTTTCAATAATTACTCTGAATGTAAATGGACTAAATGCTCCAATCAAAGGACACAGAATCTTAGAATAGATTAAAAAACAAGACCTACTAATATATTGCCTAAAAGAGACTCATTTTAGACCCAAAGACACCTCCAGATTGAAAGTGAGGGGGTAGAGAATAATTTAGCATGCTAATGGATATCAAAAGAAAATTGGAATAGCCATGCTTGTATCAGACAAACTAGATTTTAAACCAAAGACTGTGATAAGAGATGAAGAAGGATACTATATCATAAACAAGAAGATCTAAAAATAATAAATATTTATTCCCCTAACCTGGGAGAAGCCAAGTATATAAATAAATTAATAACAAATTTAAAGAAATTCATTGATAAGAATATAATACATAATAAAATAAAATATAATAATAGTGGGGAATTGTAACACCTCACTCACAGCAATGGACAGATCATCTAAGCAGAAGATCAACAAGGAAACAAGGGCTTTGAATGACACACTGGACTAGATGTACTTAAAAGATATATTCAGAGTATTTCATCTTTTTTTTTTTTTTTTTAAGATTTTATTTATTTATTTGTCAGAGAGAGAGCAGGAGCGAGCACGGACAGACAGAGTGGCAGTCAGAGGCAGAGGGAGAAGCAGGCTCCCCGCTGAGCAAGGAGCCCGATGTGGGACTCGATCCCAGGACACTGGGATCATGACCTGAGCCGAAGGCAGCTGCTTAACCAACTGAGCCACCCAGGCGTCCCCAGAGTATTTCATCTTAAAGCAGCAGAATACACATTCTTTTGAGTGCACATGGAATATTCTCCAGAATAGATCATATACTTGGTCACAACTCATGACTCAACGGTACAAAAAAACTGAGATCATACCATGCATATTTTCAGACCACAATGCTACAAAACTTGAAGTAAACCACAAGAAAAATTTGGAAGAACAACAAATACATGGAAGTTAAAGAGCATTCTACTAAAGAATGAATGAGTTAACCAGAAAATTAAAGAAGAATTAAAAAAATACATGGAAGCAGATGAAAATAAAAACGAGACAGCTCAAAATGTTTGGGATTCAGCAAAAGCAGTCCTAAGAGGGAATTACACAGCAATACAGGCCTACTTCAAGAAGCAAGCAAGGTCTCAAATACACAACCTAAACTTAGACCTAAAGGAGCTGGAAAAAGAACTGCAAATAAAGCCTGAAGCCAGCAGGAGAAGGGAAATAATAAAGATTAGAAATCAATAATATAGAAATAATAAAACCCCAGTAGAATAGATCAGTGAAACTAGGAGCCACAAAAAGAGCCCAGATGTCCATTGACAGAAGAATGAATAAAGAAGATGTGGCATATGGGGCACCTGGGTGGCTCAGTCATTAAGCCTTTGGCTATGGTCATGATCCCAGTGTCCTGGGATTGAGCCCTGCACTCCTGGGCTCCTTGCTCAGTGGGAAGCCTGCTTCTCCTTCTCCCTCTTCTCCTCTTCTCCTTCTCCCACTCCACCTCCTTGTATTTTTTCTCTCACTGTCTCTCTCTGTCTATATCTATCTATATATAGATATAGAGATCTCTATATGGATATCTATTGATCTATCGATATGATAGATCAATATATTGATATAGAGGTATCCATATAGAGATCGATATTGATCTCTATATGGATATCTATTGATCTATCGATAGATATCTATATAGAGATCTCTATATCTATATATAGATACAGATATATCTTTTTTTAAGATTTTATTTATTCATTTGACATTCTCTCTGTCTATATATATCTATATCTATATCTATCTATAGATACAGATATATTTTTTTTAAGATTTTATTTATTCATTTGACAGAGAGAGACAGTGAGAGAGGAAATACAAGGAGGTGGAGTGGGAGAAGGAGAAGAGGAGAAGAGAGAGAAGGAGATCTCCTTCTATAGAGATCTCTATATCTATATATAGATACAGATATATCTTTTTTTAAGATTTTATTTATTCATTTGAATAACATATATATCTCTATATAGATATCTTTATATATAGATAGATATATTTCTCATCTATCTATATCTAGATATAGATATATATATCTCACACACACATATATACACACACACATATAAACATACACAATGGAATATTACTCAGCCATTAAAAAGAGTGAAATCTTGCCATTTGCAATGATGTGGATAGAACTAGAGGGTATTATGCTAAGCAAAATAAATCAGCAAGAGAAAGACAAATACCATATGATTTCACTCATATATGGAATTTTAGAAACAAAACAGATGAACATAGGGAAAGGGAAGGAAAAATAAAATAAGATAAAAATAGGGAGGGGCATCTGGGTGGCTCAGTCAGTTAAGCGTCTGCCTTCGGCTTGGGTCATTATTTCAGGGTCCTGGGATTGAGCCCATGTCCGGCTCCCTGCTCAGTAGGGAGCCTGTTTGTGCCTCTCTCTTTCTGCCCCTCCTCCCTCTGGTTGTGCTTTCTCTCTCTCTCAAATGAATATATAAAATCTTAAAAAAAAAAAGAGAGGGAGACAAACCATAAGAGACTCTTAACTCTAGGAAACAAACTGAGGGTTGCTGGAGGGGTGGTGGGTGGGGGGGATGGGATAACTGGATGACGGACTTTAAGGAGGGCACTTGATATAATGAGAACTGGGTGTTATATGCAACTGATGGATCACTAAATTCTCCCCTGAAACTAATAATACACCATATGTTAACTATTTAAATAAAACAAAAAAAAAGAATTATACTCAGGTATTATAGTCACATATAGGTGCTCTGTAAATACTAATTAACTGCTTAACAGGAAGCTTGTTCAAGGTGGAAAGATGAGAATAGGTCCAATGGCATTTGGGGATTCTCTTTGTCATTTGCTCAGCTCTCTGCTTGACTAAGTCAATGTCTGCTCATCCTTAGAGGCTGCCTGCAAATATCAGCTCCTCTAAGGAGCCTTCCACAAATTCTCTCTCTAGAACAAAGTAGAGTCTCAGAGCACTCAGACCTATCATGATCATCTCTACCAACTACGCTATAATAGAGTGATTTGTTTGTGTGTTTTCTGCCCCTGTTCTGGGCTCTCATGTCTCAATCATCTCCATTCCCACTATGCTTCCCACGGTTTCTTTCTCAGGGAGGGTCAGTAGATGGGTCCCTTTCTCAGGGAAGGTCAGTAGGTGGGTTTTGAGTAAATAAATCCTACTGTCCATATATCAAATTGTGCACACTGTTCTCCTCTAGCACATCTAGGACTCTATTAGATATCACAACTCAACGGTCAGCTTTGAAGAACTACCTTTTCCTTTCATAGGTCAGTTAGAGCTCACAATGGGCTACACCTCCCAGCATTTTTGGCTGGGAGTCTGGCACTACCCCCAGATGCTGCCACTCTGTTGGAGGGGCTCGGACAAAATGAAAGCCTTTGGAGTCTTTGGCATTACCAGTTATCAGGTATAGAGAAACTCCCTTGATTCTTAGTTTGAAAGCTTTGGGTTGAGAAGTGGACATGACCAAGTGAAAGATGATTCTGCTGTGCAGAGGGAGGCCCACTCATGGGGTCTCCACATCCTCATCCAGAACTGGAATTACTGTTCTTTAGCGTAGGAACAGTCCTTGTGAAGAAAACCAGCTATTGCTAGACTGTCCTGAGGCCTTTAGAGAGCCTGAAGGGTTTCCATTTTTAGAGACTCCTGGGATATTGAAAAATGGTGAAATGCCAAGTGTTTCCATGCTAAGAGGTGACTACTTCAACCCGTAAAATTGCAATTTGATTGTGCTGGTACCAAGGATGTGTTTTAAAAACAGGCAGTAAGTACTTAACAGTAGTTCATAGTAGGAAAGTACAGGGACTCTGGAGCCCAGACAGCCCGAGTTCAAATCCTAACCCAACACTTAATTAAGCTGTGTGACCGTTTGAGCTGTGTGATTTTGGGCATGTTATTTGGTCTTTCTGTACCTCAGTTTCTAATCTATAACATGGGCATAGGGTTTTTGTGAGGGTTTTTTTTTTAAACATTTTTATTTTTACTTTTTTAAAGATTTTATTTATTTATTTGTTAGAGAGAGAGAGAGAGAGAGAGCACAGGCAGAGGCAGAGGGAGAAGCGGGCTCGGGACTCAATCCCAGGACGCTGGGATCATGACCTGAGCCGGAGGCAGCTGCTTAACCAACTGAGCCACCCAGGCGTCCCTGTGAGGGTTTTTTAAAAAAAGATTTTATTTATTTATTTGACAGAGAGAATGAGCAAGCAAAGGGAGCAGCAGGCAGAGGGAGAGAGAGAAGCAGGCTCTCCGCTTCTGAGCAGAGAGCCCTGGGATTCTGACCTGAGCCACCCAGGTGCCCCACGTTTTTGTGAGGATTAAATGCAAGTCTTAGAAGGGGCCCTGGACTCTTAGAACAGTATACACCACTTAAGTGTCTGTTGTCATTATTATTTTAATGTCCTCTAAGTAGTGTTATCCAGTAAGAAGCAGCTAATTTAAAGTTTTACCTTGAACGTCACTCTCTTTCACCCTTGTCAGGGTTCTCTTGGTGACTACGTATATAGTTCTGCAGATTATTTCAAAATTCAAAATTTGAGGCCATTTGTGAACTGAGACCTGGGCAACATGGTCTCTTAACACCTCTTGTGAACTGGGATGCTTGCCCTGTGCCTGTGAGTGGTAGATATTCCACTTAAAACTGGCTGCCTGAGGGACAGGTCCCTACCCGCCCCCAGTGGCACAACTCTGGCCTCGGGACTAGGGCTGTGGCTGGACATCCACAATGATAATTTAGTGACTGACTCCCAGCAAAGGACAGAGACAAAGAGGTTGTTGGATTCAATCAATCCTTTGACTGACTACAAGGGTGTGGCTCTGAAATGCTCGGAGGCTGTTCTCTCCCTGGCTGAAGTTCAAAGTGATTGTGTTGCCAGTTGGCCTGGAGCAAGTTCTACATTGCTAATAGGCTCCTGGCGCAAAGCAGAGGGCCCCACTGCCAGTACTTGCAGTACCCACAGAAGCCTGTGCTAATCTCTGTCCCTAAATATAGTGGTGACTGTCACCATTGAGCTTGAGGGTGGTGTGCAATCACCACTTGTACACTTAAAGGATTCAAGTGTCACCTCACACCTTTGTGTTGCTGCTCCAGCAAGAGGCTGGTATGTAGGAAGAGTGGCATAAAAGGGGCATGGAAGTTGAATAAGTGGGAGCTGGGTTAGAGGCAGGGTGACTTGCCCTCTGAGGTCATTCTGAATGTACTGTGACCTTGAAACTATGCCTGCAGACAGAACTCAAATGCTGGAGCCAAGGCCCATGTTAGATGCCTGCTCTTCATTCTGTCAAAACTGGGCCAGGTTCCAGTGTTCCCAATTATCTTTTGCCTAGCAGCGGTGGGGCGGCAGTCACAACACAGAGGTGTGGGGTGGCTGCTCTGTGCCTCTGGGCCCGTGCTGCTGGGGGAGCACTGTGGCAAATTCCTCACTACTCTCCCCCCATGCCTTTAGAAGCTTAAAGGCATGCAGTGAGAGTGACAGGAAGGCATGCATTTTCAGCTAAACATTCCCAATAATTCCCAAGGCTGTGAGCAGCTTTCTTCCAAAATTCTGAGATGCTAATGTGCCTCCTTAACCGCTAGCAAGCCTGCCATTATCTTACCCCTAGGAGGCATGGGCACCTGGCAGGCTTTGGGTGTAGGATGCCCATCACTTGAGTTATTTCTAGGGCAATTATTTCCCTGGTTTCCCTTCCTCCTTTCTTCTAGGAAGTATAGGTATAGGCGGGGGGGGGGGGGGGGCACATTTGAGTGCTCTATGTTCCTAAATGTGTTTTGCCTGGAGCAGCCAATGAGCACTACCTGCCGCCTGGTGAGGAGGGAAGGGTGGGCAGAGGGATGAATGGGTTCAGCTCCCTGGGCCGGCAGATGGGATGCTTGGCCTTGGTTTTTTAGTTTCTACCTGGGAAAGACAATATTTAAAACATTTACTCTGAATATTTTTTTTTTAAAGATTTTTATTTATTTATTTGAGAGAGAGAGAGAACGAGCACAGGCAGACAGAGAGGCAAGCAGAGGCAGAGGGAGAAGCAGGCTCCCTGCCGAGCAGAGAGCCCGATGTGGGACTCGATCCCAGGACGCTGGGATCATGACCTGAGCCGAAGGCAGCCGCTTAACCAACTGAGCCACCCAGGCGTCCCTTACTCTGAATATTGAGAAAGACCTCAGTTAAAAAAAAATTCTGGGTCACCTGGGTGGCTCAGTGGATTAAAGCCTCTGCCTTCAGCTCAGGTCATGATCCCGAGGTCCCCGGATGGAGCCCCACATCGGGCTCTCTGCCTGGCAGGGAGCCTGCATCCCCCTCCCCCCTCTGCCTGCCTCTCTACCTACTCGTGATCTCTCTGTCCAAAAAAAAAAAAAAACAACTTAAAAAAAATTTTCCTTTAGCACTTACACTTAGTGTACAGAGGAGAAATTCTCTAAGGAAATGGTTTCCAAGCGATATGTATTTTTTTAAATCAAAGAAAACATTTTTTTTCCTAAGTGAAATCTCAGGCTACACCCCAGTATATAAAACTGGAACAACAACAGGAAATCCTCCCTGTTGCTATCTAGAGACGGCCACCAACTTTCTTCCCCCAGCAAGCTTAAGAGCAGTCACGTAGATTTCCAGCATCCTCAGTGCTGCTAAGGTTCCTCTTGGTTTGATTTCGCAGACATCTGCCTCATGCCCAAAGCTCCCAATTTGATTTCTCAGACTGGCAAGGGACCTCTGTGGCGAACTGAGTGACATCAGTGGGCCTTTGTGTAGGATCTCTGGGGCCTGGGCCTTTTATCCTGCATGATTCAGGCACTGAGAGATGGGTGCATGGAGTTTGAGGTTCCTTTTCTCATTTGATTTGGTCTTGGCCAGTGCTTGGCAAAGATTTGTAATTTGTTGAAACATTTGTCACTGGACAAATATGAATTGCACCCCTTCTTTATGCTGCCAATCTCCCTGATCTACCCCAAGGATTTTATATTCTGAAATGGGAAGGGGAAAGAAATAAGGAAATAGCAAACAAACAAAAAGGGCTATTTCTGTTACTGGCAAATGCTCTGAAGAAAATAAAGCAGGTTAATGGGATGGGGATAAGGGTTGGAGGGTAGTTCTGTAGACTGGATACTTGGGGAAGGCCTCTGAAAGGAGTGACACCTAGGCCGAGACCAGAATGGTGAGAAATTACCCAGCCTGGAGGAAACCAGAGGGAAGAGGAATTGCAGCATGTGCACAGCCCTTGACGAGCGGCGTGCTTGGCTTGTCTGAGCAGCAGAAAGATGGCTATTGTGACAGAGACCTTAATGACTGGAGGGAATGAGATCTGGGGGCCTGATCAGGTAAACTGAGATGGGGTGCTTGGGTTTAAAGATTAATAGGACTGCAGTGTGCGGTTTTCAGGTTTTTTTCCCCCTCAAGCCTCACATGTGTGTCTGGACTGCCATTTAAATAAAAATTTATTTATTTACCAGAGAGAGAGGGAGAGAATGTCTGTGCAGGGGTTGGGGTGGGGAGCAGAGGGAGAAGGACAAGCAGATCCCATGCTGAGTTTGGAGCCCCACTCAGGGGCTGACTGACTGAGCCACCCAGGTGCCCCTAAGCTGCAAAGGTTCGTCTCTTTTAAAAGCATTCCGTGCTCAATACAGCTTTCCAGGTGATCTAGACGCCTTGGAGCCAGGCTTTTCACTGCATGGCTCCTTTATGCTGCAGTGGCCTCATCTCTTCTCTCTCCTCCCCATATTTCCTACAATACCATACTGCTCCACATTCTCCCCCATGCCCGGGGCTGTCTTCCTGCCTTTCTTGTTAACCCTTACCCAGATTTATCTTCCTGGGATATCTACTCAACTCTTAGGACTCCCTTGGGCATCACTTCCTGTAGGAAGCCTTCCTTCCTCCCTCAGCATTGGATCAGATACTTCCCCTGTGACTCCCTGGGCTGTCGCACCCCCACACTGGAGCACAGGGGCTATCTCCTTGTGCATCTTTTTCATACACCTGGCCTCCTAGAGGGCAGGTCTCACCATCTCATGTCTGTAGCTTCCCAGGGCTTAATAATAATTTTTTTTTTTTTTTTTTGGTTTGGTTTTGTTTTTGTTTTGGAGAGAGAATGAGAGAAAGAGAGAGAGGGAGAGAGCATGAGCATAAGTGAGGAGGGACAGAGGGAGAAGGAGAGAGAGATTCTTAAGCAGGCTCCGTGCTCAGTGCAGAGCCTGATGTGGGGCTCGATCTCATGACCTGGAGATCATGACATGAGCCAAAACCAAGAGTCAGATGCTCAATTGACTGAGCCACTAGGTGCCCCATTAATAAATGGTTTTAAATGAATGAATGAATGAAACATATTATTTCCTATAGTCCTATTGAGAATCTCTGTAGCTACATTCATATTTATCACTTGCTGTGTATCAATTTTTGGGGTCAGGGAAAAAATACAGTCCTTATGCCTATAAAAGGTCTCAGAACACTGAGAAGCTATCTTATGGGACCCATTTTTTTTCTGTAATATATTTTCCTTATATCAGATAATTACTGATTTTCCTTTCTCTGACACACACTGGAAAGAGTATTATATGACAATTTTTTAGAATGTCTATGAGGGTATATTTCCCCAGTTTTTGGACTGGGGCTTGAATCAAAAGTAATATCAGAAATCCCTTGTAATTAGGTAAATATAACCCTTATACTTAATCTCAACCACATGTAACAGAAATCATCAACACAACACTGGCTTAAACAGAGAGATTTATTTCTCCCTCTTATAAAAGAAGTCTGGAATTTGGCTGGTTTCTGCTTCATAGCCATCAGAACTTAATAACATCTAAACCCTCCAGATAACTGTAAATTAAAAGTAATATTATCAAAGTGTTTTGTAAATATCTAATGTGACAGACTCTGGCCTGGCACAAAGTAAATATTCAATAGATGTTAGGGAAAAAAAATCATATCTATCATTTTATTATTACTGCTAGTTGTTTCCTCTATCAGATCCTTTTTAGGTTTTCTACTTTCTAGTAGAGTTGATAAACTTCCAGAGGTTTGTAGAATTTTTCAGACTTAGTTGGAAGGCATCGTGCCTCTATTTACTGTAAACATTTGTGTTAAGCTTTCGGAGATGAACACTGTCACAGCAATATTACATCCTCCTGTCCTCAGAGAGTCCTGTAGAGGCCATGCTTCTTGGGGAGAAATAAGAGTTATGGGGGTCATAATAGAGCCCTACTTTCTTGGGGTGGTGTTCTCACAGCTTACATAAATAGCTACCATTGGTGTCCGGGATTATGTGATTAAGTAATTACGTAATTACGATTATGTGCTGGGTTACATGATTCTGGAAAAAGGCATCCCTCATTCCTTTGGACTGGACTTCAGTAATTAAAATAAGATGGCCCAGTGTACAATAATACATCTGGATAATGTTTTTAGACAAAGTATTCAAAAGTAGATTCACTTACTCTGTCTTATTCTGGGCTCTCCAGAAAGAAGGGCTTGAGAAAAGGATTAACATGCAATTTCTGTACTTGGGATTGTGAGCCCGGGGAGCAGCATGGAGAGACAAAGAAAGTAAGGCAAGAAGACAGGGGGATGGAATGTTACAGGGCATAGAAGGGTAGGTTACTGAGTTGGTTACTGTTAATTGTTTGATCCCAAGGGAACATTAAGTCTGTCCTCCAAAACCCAAATAAATTCTGTATCCAGAGAGTCCACTGGAGAGAAAAACAGGAAGAATGTATTCACGGACTCCTGCCTCCCCCATACTGCCATGTTGCACATACATGGTGGGGTTTCATGGCACACAGACCTGTGGGTCAAACGGAAGCCCCAAGGCAAGAAGCAGGAGGTATGGAGTGCAGGGGAGGCATATCTTTTATGCAGGTGTGGAATTACTCAGAGGCCACTCTGGTGCTGGTCTGTGCAGTGGGTGGAACAAGAGACAGGTGGAGGCTGACAGAACATGAGAGAGCACGAGGAAGTATCTGATATTCATTCAACATAAAGTTACCACAGACCTGCTAGATTCCAGGTAAAGAGATAATTGAGATGGTAGTTTAACAGTGACCAAGACAACACAACCTTTACCCTCAGGAAACTTCATCTGGGTTGTTGTGAACTTAAAAGGTGTTCCGTACTTAACATAAGGTCTATTAAAGAACTGCTCAGCTGGGACGCCTGGGTGGCTCAGGTGGTTAAGCGGCTGCCTTCAGCTCAGGTCATGATCCGGTGTCCTGGGATCGAGTCCCACATTGGGGATCGCGTCCCACATTGGGGATCGGGCTCGGCAGGGAGCCTGCTTCTCCCTCTCCCTCTGCCTCTGCCTGCCACTCTGCCTGTGCTCATTCGCTCTCTCTCCCTCTCTCTCTGACAAATAAATAAATAAATAAAATCTTAAAAAAAAAACCTGCTCAGCTGTTGTCAGCAGCTCTTAGTTTTATTTTGTGGCACTGCTGAGAAGGGGTAATACATCTGGGCTAGTTTCCAGAGATCTCTGTTGGTGACCTGCTCACAAGCCAAGACCCTAAATGATTCTGCCTTTTTTTAAAAAAAGATTTTATTTATTTATTTGAGAGAGAGAGAGGAAGGGAGAATGCAGAGGGAGAGGGAGAAGCAACTCCCCACTGGGCAGAGAGCCTGATGTAGGACTCGATGTCTGGACCCTGGGATCATAAACTGAGCTGAAGGCAGATGCTTAACCAACTGAGCCACCCAGGTGCCCTAGCCATTTTTTTTTAAACTTATTTATTTGAGAGCGAGCATGCATATACACACAGCGTAGGGAGGTGTGGGGGGAGAGGGAGAGAGAGAATCTTAAGCAGAGTCCCCAATGAACCAGGAGCCCCAAACAGGGCTTGATTTCAAGAACCTGAGATCATGACCTGAGCCAAAATCAAGAGTTGGATGCTTAACTGACTGCTAGCAAGGTGCCCTGATTCCATCATTTTTTAAAGGACTGCTAATGAGCAATCTATAGACACTGTGAGGCCATGGAAATATCTTTCTCCTCAATAAGATTTTCCCTTTTATCTCTAACATTTATTGAGGATTAGTACCAAAGCCAGTCTATATCATGACGGCTATGAACTTTCCAATCCACTACTCCTTAGAGAGTATTACTTTTACAACTAAAAGTTGAGGGGGGGTGGGGATGCAGAACTCCTTTACTCATAATAATAAAACAATGCTGGAAACTGCTGTGAAAACACAAGACCAGTGAAAAACATCCAATCTTTTCCAAGACTTCCAGGACTATAAATTTAGGAAGTACACAAAAAATTAAAAATGAGTCATGCAAAAGAAAATCATGCTTTTTGGCTTTAATCCTACTTTGAGTTCACAATATGAACCATACTTTGCATGTGATGAATATGGTCTAAATACAACAGTTGATGAGTTACATACACATTTTAAATTCAACAGACTATGTATTTATGATTGGGAAGCAGACTTAAACAATTTTAAGCAGCAGAAATATACAAAGATTTACACAGGGAAATAATACTGTTCAATGTGTCCTGTGCTTTTAGGCCAGAGCTAAACCACAGATGTCTCAGGTTACTAAGAAAAAATACAAAACATTTTCCAAATTAAGAGTTATGTGTTTTGGGGAGGGCAAGAGAGAGAATAACAGTTTACTCTTTGGCTTACAATATTCAACAGTTTGGAGTCATTACACTTACAACCAGAAGCAACTCCCAAGGTAGTCTGTGCTCTGAAGAGGAAAGGGAGCCTGGAAACAAACTACGGCTGTTTCTTTACTCAAACCCTTCCCAGTGCTCGGCTGAAGACGATCTCACACGCTATTAAGGCCATTTCTATTCAGGAGGGTAGACATTTGGTAGTTAACAAAGTTTTCATTTAATAATTGACATAATTGGTTAATAAATGGTGTTTTACTGGAATTAATGATAACTTGTGAAACGTATTCCCATTTTTAAACATAAGAGTCTCCATGTGGCGCATGGGTGGCTCAGTCGGTTGAGCATCAGACTCTTGATCTCAGCTCAGGTCTTGATCTCAGGGTTGTGGGTTCAAGCCCCATGTTGGACTCCATGCTGGGCAAACAGAACAAAGAAAAAAACCCATAAGAGTCTCTGTATCCTAACTCACATATCCCACACCAAAGCAGGCACCTTTAGGGGGTCTGTGGGCAATCTGCCAGTCAGCAATCCACTGGTCTACCAGTCCTGTAAGTAGGAAACACAGAGTATGTGGAGGTGACTGAAGTTTGCCTCTCAGAGCAGCTGACTGTAGTAACCTCTCCACCCTCACTTACAAGCACAAATGTGCTCTTTCCTTTGGTATTCATTTTTTTTTAAAGATTGTATTTATTTATTTGTCAGAGAGAGAGAGAGAGAGAGAGAGAGAGCACAAGCAGTCAGAGTGGCAGGCAGAGGCAGAGAGGGAAGCAGGCTCCCTGCTGAGCAAGGAGCCTGATGTGGGACTTGATCCCAGGACCCTGGGATCATGACCAGAGCCAAGACAGCAGCTTAACTGACTGAGCCACCCAGGCATCCTCTGGTATTCTAATCTCATTGGAGGCTTTTTATTAATACATTGTTCCTCTGAACATATTGGGTACACCATATTGGGAAACTGCAGGAAGGGAGCAAGAAGCATGTACTAGTTTTCCCTTGTTTTTCTGGAATCTAGGCTGGTCCAATATAAAACCACAGGTGAATCCAACCATCCATTTCCACAGGGAGACCTCTCCCATGGACCACACACCACCAGACACTGTAAGACTCTTGTGGTGATTCCAGTGCCTCCATCTTCCCAGGCCTGGGTGCAGTTCTGGCCCAGGAGGCCAATATAGCTTCTGGGCCAAAGTTGTTAACACAATGGTATGAACTCCCTCAAGAAGAGTGGTAACCCTTTAGGTCAGACACCCCCTCCTCAGGGTCAGGAGCTACTTCCAGAGGATCAGTCTCCTCAGATCACATCTTTATCTTGGACTTTTCCAGAGATGTTTTTCCCCTTGTCCACCTTTGATTTTCTTTACGACTTTGTCTACATATTGGTCTTCTTGGCTGTGACAGGAATATTCTTCTGATTGGGGTATTGACAGAGTTGCTTATATGCTTCTGGTTTCTGTCTCTGGTGCTCAGCTTTAACTGACAGCACTAGGCCCATGCAGCGTCTCCGTGAAGCAGGTTGAATGGTGGTAGTTTACAGGGTAGTGGAGACATGGGTATCTTCTCCTGGTTTTAGGTGGTTGTTGCATTGTGTGTTCTCCTATGGACAGGAAACCTTGTCCTCCTCCACTGATCTTTCTTGTTCTGTGTTCTTCATTGAGGTTCTTTTTTTTTTTTTTTTAAAGATTTTATTTATTTATTTGTCAGAGAGAGTGAGCACAGGCAGACAGAGTGGCGCGGGCAGAGGCAGAGAGAGAAGCCGGCTCCCTGCCGAGCAAGGAGCCCGATGCGGGACTCGATCTCAGGATGCCGGGATCATGACTTGAGCCGAAGGCAGCCGCTTAACCAACTGAGCCACCCAGGCGTCCCCTTCATTGAGGTTCTTGATAAAGATGATGTGCTTGACTCATTCAAGCCTGCTGTTCCTCTCATTTCCACGTGTTTGAATTTGAGAGTCACATATTCTTCCCCTGACTTCTCTGTGGAGTTCTTCTCCTTACCTTTTGTGTTCTGCATAGTCTGAAAAGGGTTGATGCAAAGAAAATTCTTCTGACTTCTGGCCCAGGATTGCTCTTTTAGAAGTTTGCTCCCTCTTCCTGCCACCCAAAAACACTCTCAATTCCATTGTTCTAAAATGACATATCAATGTCAGAAATGCATTAAGTTAGAATGTTTCACTCTAGATAAATTAATCTTAAAATTCTTAGAGTGCTAAAATGAGGACGAAAAGAACAGCTGGACAGGTACAAAAGCACTCAAAAGGAAGTTGAACTGTAGGGAACTAACTGACTTTAAGTGATGTGCCCTCATTTCCCTAGAATACCTTACAGAGTGATAGGAACACAGCTGGCCCTCATATTTTCCATGAATGATCGAACCTGTCTGGAATAAGGATATAAATTCAAGTTTGAATTCAGAGCTTCTTTTGACTTTGTGAAACCGGAGTTGTACCCCATTCTCTCTCCCTCTGTGTAGCCTAGACTTCACCCAAGGGGATCCACCCAGCTAAGAACATGGTTTATGGAGCCATCCAGAAGGGGGTACAATTTCTGAGTTCCCATTTTCTAGGAATGTGATCTTGGACAAGTTGGTTAAATTCTTCTCAATTTCCCGATTTACATATGGGGGTTGTTGTAAGCTTTATTAAAAAGGAGGTAAGTACTTAACATAAGGCCTGTTAAAGTAAGTGCTCAATAACTAGTAGCTATTATTATTAGTTTTGGTTTGTGCTAAAAATGCACACTACATCTGTTAATGTTTCTTTCCAAGGGATCTCCACCCTGTTTATAAGGCAGGGATGAATGGGTTGTTTAAGAGTTAAGTTCATGTTACACAACTGGAAAAACATTGGCTTAAACATGGTACATGTTACTTTCTCTCTCACCTTAAAGTCAGATCATAGGCTCTGCTCCACAAAATCCCCAGGATCTGGGTTCCTAGTCTATTGTGTTATCTCCATTTCTAAGATCACCTCATGGTATAAGATGGTGGCTATAGTTCCAGCCATCTGGTTTTCATTCGAGCCAATAGGAAGGAGTTCTTGGAAGGTGCTATGTTAATTTATGCTTACATTTCTTTGACCAAAAAGTAGTTCCATGGCTTCAAGTAGCTACAAGGGAAAATGTAGTATTTACTCTGGATAGCCATGTGTCTAGCTAAAATTGCCATTATGATGGAAGAGGGGGAGAAGCCAAATGACAATCTGAAGCCAATTATCATTCTGTGGCACACAGAGCCACTCTCGGGGCAGACAGAGTGGGAAGAATCTCCGGACTCTGATGGCGCTTGATAGCACAGGGGAAAATAGTTAATAGAAGTGGGTGGAACTGATAAATTGGATTTGCCTTTGGTCTTATCAAGAAAATATGAACTAGAAGTGCTCTGTCCAATTAATTAGCCCCTAGGCATATGTGACTATCGAGCATTTGAAATGTGGCTAGTCCAGCTGGAGATGTGCTATGATATATACACTGGATTTTGAAGACTTAGAATGTAAAAAACCTCAGGTTTTTTGGTTTTTTTTTACAGTGCCTACATGTTGAAATAATATTTTGCATGTACTGGATTAAATAAAACATTATTGAAATTAATTTCACCAGCTTAGTTTTACTTCTTAAATTTAAAAGTATGTATGTGGCTTGCATTATTTTTCCACTGTCCCAAATCTAAAAGAGCCTGTCTCCTTAGGCAGGAGATTCTATGTAATACAGAGAGGATCACATGATTTAAATAAATGACTAAATGAATGATAAATTCTCTAACATGGGACTCAGAGAGCAAGATTTTGGTACCATACCTGGAACTGTTGTCCAAAGGAGGTGGTACTACATTCCTTGCCTTCTACAGGCTGGTCCCCACAAGGGACAGATCTTAATGTCAACAGTCCCTAAGAGCAGCCCAGTGACCTCCGCTTCATGCTATGGCTCTAGTTCAGTGACCCACTCTACAATTCCATTTTCAGATTACCCCTAGCTTTTCTATGAATATTTCCACATAGTGAGAAACTAACAAACCAAGTGATCTGCTTGGATGAAATGACATTTCTGAACTTCAACTTAAAAGACTGGAATGAGAAAATGTATTTGCTCTCAGAGTCTGTTTTTTCCCTTCTTCCTGTCAAAGATCCCTAGTTATCTAGGGCATTGGTTCTTCCAGTATGGTCTGTGGACCAGCAGCATCAGTGTGACCTGGGAGCTTGTTAGAAATGCAAATTATTATTATTTTTTTATTTAAGCTTTTTTTAATTTAAAAATATAATGTAACCCCCCCCACCCTCCCCAACCCCTCTCCCCCCCACCCCCCTCAGTTTGTTTTATGACATTAAGAGTCTCTTTTGGTTTGTCTAGAAATGCAAATTCTTTAGCCTCACTCCAGACCTAATGAATCAGAAACTGGGGGTGTGGCCCAGCACTCAGTGTTTTAACAAGCCTTCCAAATGATTACTGATGTTAGCTCAAGTTTGAGAACAATTAGTTTAAAGTGATAGTTTTCTTAAAAAATAGATCATCTCCCTAAGATGTATCTCGTAGTTTTTTTTTGTTTGTTTGTTTGTTTGAGACTTATTCTGCTTAATGTAATATGGCATGAAAGGGAAAGTATGCAGGAATTATTACTTTTGGGTTATAAATAAGTGTGATACATTTCTCACTAGCTTCTAAGTGAGTACAATTTGATAAGAAAAAGAGAGCTTTGGGACGCCTGGGTGGCTCAGTTGGTTAAGCCACTGACTGCCTTCGGCTCAGGTCGTGATCCCAGGGTCCTGAGATCGAGTTCCACATCTGGCTCCTTGCTCAGTGGGGAGCATGCTTCTCTCTCTGGCTCTGCCTGCTTGTGTGCTCGTGTTCTCTCTCTCTGACAAATAAATAAATAAAATCTTTAAAAAAAAAAGAAGAAAAAGAAAAAGAGAGCTTTGAAAAATACCTGAAAAATATAAGGTATTAGAGGCTATTTTGGGGTATGTGTTTCCTTAGCCTACCTCTTCTTATTTTTTTTTAATTTTTAAAAGATTTTATTTATTTATTTGGCAGACAGAGATCACTAGTAGACAGAGAGGCAGGCAGAGAGAGAGAGAGGGGGTGGGGAAGCAGTCTCCCTCCTAAGCAGGGAGCCGGATGCGGGCCTCGGACCCAGGACTCGGGGATCATGACCCGAGCCGAAGGCAGAGGCTTTAACCCACTGAGCCACCCAGGCGCCCCTCTTCTTCTTCTTTTTTAAAAAATATTTTATTTATTTATTTAACAGAGAGAGAGAGCGAGAGAGAGCACGCAGGAGCACAATCAGGGGGAGTGGCAGGCAGAGGGAGAGGGCAAAGCAGGCTGCCTGTTGGGCAAGGAGCCCAGTGTAGGGCTCAGTACCATGACTCTGGGAGCATGACTGGAGCAGAAGGCAGATACTTAACCGACTGAGCCACCCAGGCACCCCTCTAAGTGACATTCTTTATTTTCTCAGACAGCTGTTCTTACTTCCCCACTTTTAATCATGTGAACAGTTTTAGCCTATAAAGTCTTTCCCAACTCCTAATCCCTTAATAAGTCTGTGCTTGACTCTGCAGATATCCGAACCCAGTTCTTCCAAGGCACAGGGTCTACAGTTCCACTCTTGAAATATGATGCATGATGACAGTTGCAGCTAGCAGCAGGAGGAAGAATGTAGGGCACCATCCATCACTAAACTTGGGAAGCTGCAAAGATGCCAGGCACACAGACGGTGGGCCAACCTCTTTGCTTGCTGAGCATTGCCCCCTCAACTCCACTCCAGGGGACTGGCATTTGCCCCCAAAACTCTGAGTACTCTTGCCTTTCTTGAACTGCTGATGGAGTCATAGCTCAGATTCCAGCACTCCTGTCAGCAGATCATACCTTTTGGGGTAGGGATTAGGTGGGGTAGAGGTGGGATATTACTGGATCTGAAAACTGATACCTTGCCCTTTCTAGCTCTTGCACAGGCAGGCATCAACAATGTGTATGGAGTTTTATGGTTTCCAAGACACTTTCAGATTTCATCATTTATGAAGCAACTTCACCTCTCTGAGTGGGGAGCAAGCAGTTACCATCATCAGTTTTATAGATGAGATAACAGATCTGGAAGGTTGCCATCTTTTCCTAGGCGCCTCAAACAAGAAAAGGCAAAACTGAACTTACAGCAAGGCTTTCTGTCAACTTGACCTTTGGTTTTACCAACACCTCCTTGTTAAATGGGTAAAATCTCTCACACACAAAAAACCCCAAGGGACATCTTAATGGCTTTGCTCAGGGAAGATTTGACACAATGAATGAATTTATGGAAAACACATTTGTATTCCGATTACAAGTAGCCATCACATCCATTACTTTATCTAGTTTCTGTAACGACCTTACACACCTTATGTAGATACTTTTGTTATTCTTGGTTTACAGCTGAGAAAACAACTCAGGCTGGAGTAGGATGGTAGTTTGCTCTACTCACAACAGAACTTCTGCCCACCTCATTCAGCTAACTCCTCTCTGCTATAAATTCTAAACTGACATCTGTGAAGAGAGAGAGTTTGACTTCTTCTTTGCCAATTTGAATACCTTTTATTTCTTTTTGTTGTCTGATTGCTGTTGCTAGGACTTCCAATACTATGTTGAATGATAGTGGTGAGAGTGAGCATCCTTGTTATGTTCCTGATCTTAAGGGAAAGGCTCTCAGCTTTTCTCCATTGAGAATAATATTTGCTGTGGGATTTTCATAGATGGTTTTTATGAAATTGAGGAATGTTACCTCTATCCCTACACTCTGAAGAGTTTTAATCAGGAAAGGATACAGATACAGTGAAAAGAAGGGCCACATGTACCCCAATGTTCATAGCAGCAATGTCCACAATAGCCAAACTGTGGAAAGAGCCGAGATGCCCTTCAACAGGCAAATAGATAAAGATGTGGTCCATACATACATTGGAATATTACTCAGCCATCAGAAAGGATGAATACCCACTTTTGCATCACCATGAATGGAACTGGAGGAGATTAGGCTAAGTGAAGTAAGTTAAGAAGAGAAAGTCAATTATCACATGGTTTCACTTACTTGTGGAATGTAAGGAATAGCATGGAGGACATCGGGAGAAGGAAGGGAAAAATGAAGGGGGAAATAGTGGAGTGGGAGACGAACCATGAGAGACTCTAGATTCTGGGAAACAAACAGGAGAGTTTTAGAGGGGAGGGTGGTGGGAAGATGGGTGAGTCTGGTGATGAGTATTAAGGAGAGTATGTATTTCAAGGAGCATTGGGTATTATACACAAACAATGTATCATGGAATATTACATCAAAAACTAATTATGTACTATATAGTGACTTACATAACAATAAAAAAAATTCTAAACTGAAAAGAAAGGAGATGAATGCAGTAAGGCAGGGTATTTCAAACCATTTCTGTTTTATCTTTTATTTTTTAAAGATTTTTATTTATTTGAGAGAGAGCACAAGCAGGGAGCCAAGAAAGTATAATAAAGGCAAAAGAACAATGGAATAGAATAGAGAGTCTGGAAATAGACCCAAACATATTTTTATCAATTGAATTTTGAAACAGGTGCAAAGGAAATTCAATGGAGAAAGCACAGCCTTTTAAACAAACTGGGCTGAAGCAACTGGAAACCTAGATGTGAAAGCAAAAACAAAAGAGTAACAACAGTAACAACAATAAAACCCTGACCCTTACCTTACATCTATAAATATAATAAATTGAAATGAATTATAGACATAAATGTAAGAGCTAAAACTATACAAACTTTAGAGGAAAGCATAGGAAAACAAAGGAAAATCTTTGTAATCTTGGGTTAAGCAAAGATTTCACAAATAGGACATTAAAAAATGAACCATAAAAGAAAAAAACTAAAATTGAGATGAATCGAAAAATTAAGATGTGTTCTGTCAAAACAGAAAATTTCTGCCCTTTGAAAGACAACATTAAAGTAAATGAAAGGCAAGGTATATACTGGGAGAAAAAATATGTGCAATATATATATCTAATAATGGACCTGTATCAAGAATATGTAAATAACTCTCACAGTTCAATAAAAAGTCAAACAGCCTATTGACAATACCAAATGCTGGCAAAGATGTCGAGCAACTGGAACTCTCATACCTTTCTGTGGGGAATGCAAAATAGTGCAGCAACTTTGGGAAAGAGTTTGGCAGTTTTAGAGTGTTAAACATGTATTTGTCATATGACCCAGCAATCTCACATATATGCATTTACTCAAGGGATGAAAGCATTTGTTTACACAAAGGCATACTTAAATTTTTTTAAGTTTTCTTTTTAAGATTTAATTTTTTATTTGACAAACAGATCACAAGGAGGTGGAGAGGCAGGCAGAGAGAGGGAGAGGAGGAAGCAGGCTCCCTGCTGAGCAGAGAGCCTGATGTGGGGCTTGATCCCAGGACCCTGGGATCATGACCTGAGCTGAAGGCAGAGGCTTAACCCAGGAGCCCCAGGCATACTTAAATTTTTATAGCAGATATATTCATAGTAGTCAAAACCTGGAAACAAAAAAATCTGTAAGTCCATCGATTGGTGAATGGATAAACAAATTGTGGTACACTTACAGGATGGAATACTATTCCACAGAAACAAAAGAACAAACCACTGATGCATGCAGCAACAGGGAGGAATTTCAGAAATGTTATGTAGAGTGATAAAAACATTCACAAAAGCCTAATACTGTATGACTTTATTTATAATGTAACATTCTGGAAAAGATGAGACTAGAAGGACAGAAATCTGATCAGTGGTTTCCAGGGATTTGGGATGGGATAGACAGACTACAAAAGAGGTTAAAGAAAAACTCTGGTGTGATGGAAGTGTTTATATCTTGTGGTAGATGTTACATGACTGAATATATTTGTCAAATTCATCAAATTGTATACTTCAGAAGGATGAATTTTACTACCTCTAAATTATACCTTAAGAAACTGGACTCACAAAATATAGTTAGTCTAGTAATGGTGTTGAAAGAATAATAGACCCTAAGTATGTTTTAGGAATGCCGGAAAGGTTTGCTATTAGGAAATCCAACAACATAATTCCTTACAACAACAAATTACGGACAAAGTATGAGGTCATCAGTAAATGCCAAGAAAGGTTTTGATACAATCAGCAGTCATTTCTAATTAAAACTGTAATTAAAATATTGAATGTACAAAAGAAACTCTTACAAAAATATATCAGGAAACATGTATAAGAATATTCATAATAGAAAGCTGGAAAAAACCCAAATGAACATCAACAGGAGAATAACTTATGGTTTATTCACATAACGTACTATTATATGGCATTCAAAAGAGTGACTCACAGCTACACATAAGAATATGCATGAATCACCAATAGAACATGGAGGGAAAAATGTAGGTCCTCAAAGATTACAGAAGAGTAGCATGATAGGTGGTAGCTAAGACAGTGGCATAGAAGGAGGACCCTAGACTAGCCTCGTCCCCTCGTCCACAACTAGATAACTATCAAATCATTCTGAATACCCAAGACCTAAGGACTGACAGAGCAAACTGCACAACTACAGGGAGAGAAGAGGGCACATCAAGCAAGATAGGAAGTGTGGAGACATGGTTTCGGGGAGAAACAGATCCCGGGTACTATGGAGGGAAGGGAGGCTTGGTTGTGGAGAAAGGTGAGAGAGGGTGAGAGAGAGAGACAGACAGAGACAGAGACAGAGACAGAGAAAGAGAGAGAGGAACATACAGGGGAATGTACAAGAACACTTCCCCAAAGCCATTGGCTGGTAAAAAGAGAGGGACTGATTTTCATGAGTCTTTGTAAGCAGTGGGGCTTAAAGACTGGAGTTTTAAAGGTCAGCAGGTGTGGCTGGGATAGAGCCCTTAGGGCACTGCCCTATGCCTAGAGAGAAGGCAGACAAGCAACCAGGGTCAAATAGCCTGAAGGCAGAGTTCTGAGGATTACCTGGGGTCCCTGAGGGAGACTGTTCACTCTTCTTGGAGTGCATCTGTGAGAGGTAGTGTTTGCAGAGATGCCTCTCTGGGGACAAAAGAGCCAGGTGGCACCATTGCCCTCCCCCGCCCCTCAGCATAGATGCAGAACTATTTGCTGAGGGTGGCTCACCCTAACACTGGCTGCCTAGCCTGCTTGCTGTAAGTCCTATGTCCTGTACTCTAGTATGACTGCCCTTCTTGGTCAAACCCACATTAGTCCCAGCACACCAAGACCCTCCCACAGAAGACCAGCACAGACCCCTCCCCATACCATGTCCCTAAAGTTTGGAGTTTTAAAAGTTGGCAGCCTTGGCTGGAATAGGGCCTGAAGTATACTGCCCTGCTCCTGAAGAGAAGGCAAGCAAACACCCTGGAGACATACAGCATGTAAACAGTGGTCTGAAAATACCTGGGACCCAGGGAGGCAGATTATTTGCTCTACTGGGACAGCAAGCATGGAGTCTCCTTTTTGGGAACAAAGGAGTTAGCTGCAGCCATTTCCCTCCCTGGCCCCACAGCATCAACCAACTTCAGTAAACAGCACAGCTTTAACATTGGCTGCCTAACCTGCTTACACCAGGCCCCCTGCGCTCTGCCAGTACTGCCTTTTTGGGCAAGTATGCCTCAGTCCCAGTGCAATGGGATCCTTTTCCAGAAAACCATCAGAAATTCCTACTGCACAATATCTCCCAAACAGAGAGTTCTGCAAGGATTCAGTTCTAGCGGAAGTAGCAACAGGTCTTACTTAATAAGCAGACCATAGCACACCTAGTTAAAACTTGCCATACTCTGGCCAATGTCCAAGCACTACCCACTACAGGCAAGGAGAATCTCTGGAGATGACTGGCTTGAAGGATAGAGCAGCCAAAACACAGCAGTAGAGTGCATGCAGCAGACACCAGAGACACTCCTTAAAGTGCTAGGCCCTGAACACTATATGACTCTTCATAAAGCCATTATTCTCAGGAGCAGGAAATATAGTAGGCTTTTCCAACATACAGGAAGAGGGAGACACCTAGACAAACTGCCAAGATGGAGGAATTCATCCCAAATGAAATAACAACAAAAGGTAATGGCCAGAGTCATGATCAAAACAGATATAAGTAACATGCCTGAAGGAGAATTTAAAGCAACAACCATAAGGATACTCCCTGGGCTTGAGAAAAACATGGAAGACTTCAAAGAGGCCCTTACCACAGAGATAAATGAGTTAAAAAACAGTCAGAAATGAAAAATAGAATTTTAAAACAGTGGCTGTCCATATTCTTGCCAATATTTGTTGTTTTCTGACTTGTTAAATTTAGCCATTCTGACTCGTGTGAAGTGGAATCTCATTGTGGTTTTGATTTGTAGTTCCCTGATGCTAGGTGATGTAGAGCATTTTTTTCATGTGTCCATTGGTCATTTGTATATTTGAATGTCTTCTTTGGAGAAATGTACGTTCATTTTTGCTTTTGTTTCCCTTCCCTTTGGAGATGTGTCTGGCAAGAAGTTGCCAAGGCAAAGGTCGAAAATGTTGCTGCCTATGTTCTCCTCTAGGATTTTGATGGATTCCTGCCTCACATTTAGGTCTTTCATCCATTTTGAGTTTATCTTTGTTGATTGTGTAAGAAAATGGCCCAATTTCATTCTTCTACATGTGGCTGTACTATTTATTGATGGATGAATGGATAAAAAAGATGCGGGCACACACAATGAAATATTACTCAGCCATCAGAAAGGTAAGTAATGGTAATGAAATCTTACCATTTACATCGATGTGGATGGAACTGGTGGGTATTATGCAGAACAAATAGTCAATCAGAGAAAGACAATTATCATATGGTTTTACTCATATGAGGAATATAAGAAATAGCGCAGAAGATCATAGGGGAAGGGAGGGAAAAACGGAATGTGAAGAAATCAGAGAGGGAGACAAACCATGTGAGACTCTTAACTATGGGAAAGAAACAGGGTTGCTGGAGGGGAGGAATGGGTAACTGGCAATGGACATTAAGAAGGGCATGTGGGGGCGCCTGGGTGGCTCAGTGAGTTAAAGCCTCTGCCTTCGGCTCTGGTCATGGTCTCAGGGTCCTGGGATCGAGCCCTGCATCGGGCTCTCTGCTCAGCGGGGAGCCTGCTTCCTCCTGACTTTTTGCCTACTTGTGATCTCTGTCTGTCAAATAAATAAAATCTTTTAAAAAAAGGGCATGTAATTTGATGAGCACTGGATATTATATGCAACTGATGAATTACTGAACTCTACATCTGAAACTAATGATGTAATTAATATGTTAGCTAACTGAATTTAAATAAATAAGAAAGAAACAGAGCTGATGTAATGAACACAAGGATAGACAAAGCAGGGGAGTGAATAGGTGATACAGAAGATAAAATAATGGAAAATAAGCTGAACAAAAGAGAGAATTATGCAACATGAGAATAAATTTAGGGAACTCTGTGACTCCATCAAACATAATAACATTCTTATCATAGGAGTCCCAGCAGAAAAGACAGAAAAGGGGACAAAATTTATTTGAGGAAATACTAGCTGAAAATTTCCCTAATCTGGCTAAGGAAACAGACATCCAAATCCAGGAGCACTCTAGAGAACTGTAATCAAAATCAACAAAAGCAGGTCAACACCAAGACATATTGTAATTAAATTTGCAAAATATACTGATAAAGAAAAAAATCCTACAAGCAGAAAGATAAAAGAAGTCTCTAACTTACAAGGGAAGTTGTAGTTGTAGATCTCTCCGCAGAAGGAGAATGGCACGACATATATCAGTATGCTGAATGGGAAAAATCTACAGACAAGAATACTCTATTAAGCAAGGTTCTCATTCAGAATAGGAGAGATAAAGAGTTTCCCAAACAAAAACTAAGAGAATTCATAACCACTAAACCATCCCTGTAAGAAATTTTAAATGAGACTCTTTGAGTGGGAAGAAAAGACCAAAAGCGACAAAGGCAAGAAAGGAACAGAGAAAATCTCCAGAAAAAAACCACAAAACAAGTAATAAAATGGCACTAAATACATATCTATCAACAATTTTTTTTTGCTTTTTTTAAAAAAAGATTTTATTTATTCATTTGACAGAGATCACAAGTAGGCAGAGAGGCAGGCAGAGAGAGAGGAAGGGAAGCAGACTCCCTGCTGAGCAGAGAGCCTGAATCGGGGCTTGATCCCAGGACCCTGAGATCATGACCTGAGCTGAAGGCAGAGGCTTTAACCCACTGAGCCACCCAGGTGCTCCTTTTTTTTTTTTTCTTTTTTTAAACAATTACTTTGAATGCAAATGTAGTAAATGCTCTGATCCAAAGACATAGGGTATCAGAATGGATAAAAAAATGAGACCCATCTATATGCTGCCTACAAGAAACTCGTTTTAGACTTAAAGACATCTGCAGATTGAAAGTGAGGGGATGCAGAAACATTTATCATGAAAAATGGACATCAAAAGACAGCTGGAGTAGTAATATTTATAATGTACAAACTAGACTTTAAAACAAAGCCTATAAGAAGAGATGAAGACGGGCATTATATCATAATAAAGGGGATTAGCCAACCAGAAGATATAATAATTATAAATATTTATGTTCCTCACATGGGAGTACTCAAATATATAAAGCAATTAATAACAAAGAAAGGAATTCATTGATAATAATACAATAATAGTAGGGGACTTTAACACCCCACTTATATCAATGTTGATTCCAAAAGGAAATCAACAAAGAAACAATGGCCTTGAATGCCACACTGGACCAGATGGAGTTAACAAATATATTTAGAACATTTCATCCTAAAGCAGCAGAATACACAGCTTTTTCAAGTGCACATATGACAGTCTCCAGAATAGATCACATACTAAGTCATAAATCACACCTCAACAAGTACAAAAAGACTGAGATCATATAATGTATATTTTCTGAGTACAATGCTATGAAACTTGAAGTCAGTCACAAGAAAAAATTTGGAAAGACCAGAAATACATGGAGGTTAAACATCATGCTACTAAAGAATAAATGGGTCAATCAGAAAAACAAAGAAGAAATTTAAAAAAACAATGGAAACAAATGAAGATGAAAACATGATGGTCCAAAACCTTTGAGATGCGGCAAAACTGGTACTGAGAGGGAAGTATATAACAGTACAGGCCTACCTCAAGAAGCAAGAAAAATCTCAAATAAACAACCTAACCTTACACTTATATGAGCTAGAAAAAGAACAACAAATGAAGCCTAAAACCAACAAAAGGAGGGAAATAATAAAGATTAGAGCAGAAATAAGTGATATAGAAACTAAGAAAATAGATCAATGAAACCAGGAACTGGTTCTTAGAAAAAATCCAGATGATTGCTAAATCCGTAGCCAGACTTATCAAAAAGAAAAGAGAAAGGATGTAAATAAATAGAATTACAAATGAGAGAGGAGAAATAACAACCAAAACCATAGAAGTACAAGCAGTTATAAAGAATATTATGAAAAACTATATGTCAACAAATTGGACAATGTAGAAGAAAAGGATAAATTCCTAGAAACATATAACATAACAAAACTGAAACAGGAAGAAATAGAAAACTTGAACAGACCAATAACCAGCCACGAAATTGAATCAGTAATCAAAAAACTCCTAACAAACACAAGTCCAGAGCCTGATGGCTTCACAGAATTCTACCAAACACTTAGAGAAGAGTTAATGCCTATTCTTCTCAAACTATTCCAAAAAATAGAAAAGGAATGAAAACTTCCAAATTTATTCTCTGAGGCCAACATTACCCTGACCCCAAAACCAGACAAAGACTCCACTAAAAAAGAGAACTACAGGCCAATATCCCTGATGAACATGGATGCAAAAATTCTCAAAAAATGCTAGCAAATCTAATTCAACAGTACATTAAAAGAATCATTCACTGAGATCAACTGGGATTTATTCCTAGGCTGTAAGGGTGGTTCAGTACTTATAAATCAATCAAGTTGATATACCACATTAATAAAGGGAAGGATATGATCCTTTCAATAGATGCAGAAGAAGCATCTGATAAAGTACAACATCCATTCATGATAAAAGGCCTCAACAAAGTTGGGTTAGAGGGAACATACCTCAACATAATAAAGGCCCTATATGAAAATTACATAGCTAATATCATCCTCAGTGGGGAAAAACTTAGATCTTTTCCTCTATGGTCAGGGAAAAGACAGGGATGTCCACTCTTACCACTGTTATTTAACATAGTACTGAAAGCCCTAGCCACAGTGATTAGACAACACAAAGAAATAAAGGGCATCCAAATTGGGCAAGGAAGAAGTCAAACTTTCACTATTTGCAGGTGACATACTCTATGTAGGAAGCCCCAAAAGACTCCAGAAAAAAAAATATATTGTTAGAACTGATCAATGTATTCAGCAAAGTTATTGGATAAAAAGTCAACATACAGAGACCTGTTGCATTTCTATACACCAATAATAGAGTAGCAGAAAAAGAAATCAAGGGATCAATCCCATTTATAGTTACACCAAAAACAATAAGATACCAAGGAATAAACCTAACCCAAAAGGTAAAAGATCCGTACTCTGAAAACTATAAAACACTAATGAAAGAAAATGAGGAAGATACAAAGAAACAGAAAGACAATCCATGCTCATGGATTGGGAGAACAAATTCTAAAATGTCTGTACGGCCCAGAGCAATCTACATATTTACTGTAATCCCTATCAAAATACCAACAGCATTTCTCCACAGAGCTAGAACAAATAATCCTAAAATGTGTATGGAACCACAAAATACACTAAATAGCCAAAGTAACCTTGAAAAGGAAAAGCAAAGCTGGAGGCATCACAATTTCAGACTTCATGTTATATTAGAAAGCTGCAGTGGTCAAAACACTATAATGCTGGCACAAAAATAGATAGAAAAAAAAAAAGGAACAGAATAGAAAACCCAGAAATTATCCCAAAATTACATGGTCAATTAATCTTTGACAAAGCGGGGAAGAATATCTAATGAAAAAAAGTCTCTTCAACAAATGGTGTTGGGAAAACTAGACAGCAACACTCAAAAGAATGAAATGAACCACTTTCTTAGAGCATACAAAAAAGTAAATTCAAAATTGATTAAAGACCTAAACATGAGACAGGGCACAATTAAAATCCTAGAAGAAAACACAGGAACTCACCTTTTTGACACTGGCCATTGCAACTTCTTACTAGATATGTCTCCTGAGGCAAGGGAAACAAAAGCAAAAATAAACTATTGGGACTTAATAAAAATAAAAGTCTTCTGCACAGTGAAGGAAACAATCAACAGAACTAAAAGGCAACCTATGGAATGGGAGAAGATATTTTCAAATGACATATCTGACAAAGGGTTAGTATCCAAAATACATAAAAACTTACAAAACTCAACACCCAAAAAACAAATAATCCAGTTAAAAAATGGGCAGAAGACACAAATATACATTTTCCCTACAGATGGCCAACAGGCACATGAAAATATGCTCAATATCACTCATCATCATGGAAATACAAATCAAAACCACAATGAGATTATCACCTTACACCAGTCAGAATGGCTAAAATTAACAACACAGAAAACAACAGATGTCGGCAGGGATGTGGAGAAAGGGGAACCCTCTTACACTGTTGGTGGGAATGCAAACCGGCACAACCACCCTAGAAAACAATATGGAGGTTCCTCAGAAAGTTAAAAATAGAACTATCTTATGACCCAGCAATTGTACTACTAGGTATTTACCCAAAGGACACAAAAATACTGATTTAAAGGGACACATGCACCCCATGTTTATAGCAGCATTATCAACAATAGCCAAATTACGGAAAGCCCAAATGTCCATCAAATGATGAATGGATAAAGAAGATGTGTGTGGGGGTGTGTGTATAAAATGGAATACTTCTCAGCCATCAAAAAGAAAGAAATCTTGCCATTTGTGATGATGTGGATGGAGCTAGAGAGTATTCTGCTAAGTGAAATAAATCAATCAGAGAAAGAAAAATACCATATGATTTTACTCATATGTGGAGTTTTAGAAACAAATGAACATGGGGGAAAAAAGAGAGGCAAACCAAGAAACAGACTCTTAAGAATAGAGAACAAACTGATGGTTACCTAGAGGGGTGGTGGGTGTTGGGGAGGGGGATGGGTTAAATAGGTGATGGGGATTAAAGAGTGCACTTGTGATGAGCTCTGGGTGTTGTATGTGAGCGATGAATCACTGAATTCTACACCTGAAACTAATATTATACTGTATGTTAACTAACTGGAATCTAAATAAAAACTTGGGAAGAAAAAAAAAACAACAACTAGAAGGACCTTTGTTTCTGGCTATCAAGGATTTACTCATCTACCTTAAATGGACCAAAAATGTTTTTAGACATGGCAACAGGTATCACAGGACTATGATCCTTCAGAGAAAGAAGAAAAATGAGGCAACCCTATTAGTGCCCTGGTTTTTTGCTTGGAGGCACATTCTGGATCACAGAGCAGGATGAATTTCAAACAGAACATAGGGGACTCACTGAGTTGAGGAAACAGAACCTGAAATTCAAAGGTTCTAAAGAGAAGAGAGCTAGAAAAAGGCTTCTAGAAATCTGCACGGTGGATCTTTTTTTTTTTAAATAGATTTTATTTATTTATTTATTTGACAGACAGAGATCACAAGTAAGCAGAGAAGTAGGCAGAGAGAGGAGAGGAAGCAGGCTCCCCGCTGAGCAGAGAACCGGGGCTCGACCCTGGGATCATGACCTGAGCTGAAGGCAGAGGCTTTACCCACTGAGCCACCCAGGCGCCCCTGCATGGTGGATCTTGAATTTCTGCTAAGAAGATTCAAACATGTAGAATGAAACCCTATGAGGGATGGGCAAAGAGTGACTGGAGAGCTGTGATCTAAAAGGTCCCAGAGCTCAAAAGGACAGGGATCACTGAGTTCCCACAGGCCAGAGTGGAGAGTTTTGTTGGTTGGGGGACTTAGTAGAGACTCCAGAATGGCCATGGCTTAGTAATGGGGTAAAATTAACAACAAAGTAAAGGCTACTATAAACCTGCTCTCATAAATTTGAAAAACAATCAAGTTGAACTATAGGTAAATTGTCTGTTTACCAAGCCGAACACTTTTTAAAGAAGACAGTGAAATCCAGTTACTTGACAACCTAAAGTTATAATATCTAGCATCCAATAAAAAACCATTATTTTAAACATGCCAAGAAGAAGGAAAACAGGACCTATAAGCAGGAAAAAAAAAGTCAGCCAATAGCAATAGACCAGAGATGACAGGGATAATGAAATCAGCAGACAAGAATGTTAAAATAGCTAATATGACTACATTCAAGTATTTAAAGGAAAACATGAAGACAATGAGGAGAGAAATTGAAGATACAAAAAAGAACCAAATGGAACTTCTAAAGATGAAAAATATGATATGTGAAATGAAAAAAATCACTATATCGGACCAACAGCTTGTTAAATACTGCAGAAACAAAGATAATCATACATTATAGGCTTTATAACATAAGTAGAAGTAAAATGTATGACAGCATTAGCATTAAGATTGGGAGAGGGAAATAAAAAGTTACTGTTGAAATATTCTTATATCATATAGGAAGTGGTTAGCATTATTTGAAAGTATATTACAGGGGTGTCTGGGTGGCTCAGTCAGTTGAGCGCTCACTCTTGGCTTCAACTCAGGTCATGATCTCAAGGTCGAGGGATGGAGCCTTGCCTGGGCTCCATGCTCAGGGTGGAGTTTGCTGGAGGTTCTCTTCCTCTCCCTCCCCCTCTGCTCCTCCCCTTGTTGGCACTCCTGCTCTCTCTCTCAAATAAATAAAATCTTATAAAAAAAAAGAAGGTATATTGTAATAAGAGAAAGATGCACATTCTAAACTTCAGAGCAAACCCTAAAACATAAAAAACAAGGAAATGTAAGAAATAAGCCTGTAGTTGAGGTAAAATAAAAGCCTCAAAAATACTCAATTAATCCCAAGGCAGGCAAAAAAAAAAAAAAAAAAGCAAGAAAAGGAATAAAAAACATATCAGACAAATAGAAAACAAACAGCAAGGTAGTAGGTGCAAACCCAACCATATTGATAACTAAATTAATGCAAATGATCTAAACACTCTAATTAAAAGGAAGTGATTGTCAGGCATGATGAAAGAGCCACAACTAAAAAATACATACTAATACATACAACTAATACATACAACCAAGAAATACATGTTTTCTGCAAGTAGTCCACAATAAATACAAAAACACAGGTTAAAAGTAAAATGATAGAAAAAGATACACTATGAAAAAAATGAATGAATGCTGGGTGCCTGGGTGGCTCAGTCATTAAGCATCTGCTTTTGGCTCGGCTCAGGTAATGGTCCCAGGGTCCTGGGATCCGGTGCATCAGGTTCAGTGGGGAATCTGCTTCTCCCTCTCTCTCTGCCTGCTTGTGTTCCCTCTCTTGCTGTCTCTCTCTGTCAAATAAATAAAATCTTAAAAAAAAAAGAAAGAAAGAAAAAGAAAAAAAATGAATGCTAAGAAATCTTGAGTGGCCGTATCAGTGTCAGTAAGGGACAAAGTAGACTTCAGAACAAAAGTATGGTGTTACAAAAGTACAGCAAACTGCATAGCTAATGGTATGTAGGTAGAAATAGGGTCACCTGCTTTTGTTCTGGTGGGTACAAATAAGGTTACTTATTTCTGCCTCTCAACTACTTTTGTGATTCCCTCTTCTTTCTAGAAGCTTGTAAGATTACAAGGGTATCTCATGGCATTCACAGGGATGTCTCCCTGGATCGCAGTATTATCCAGTTCCCACAGCCTGTGTATGGTGTCTGTGTCACGCACACTTGGCCTGTGGCTCATCCCCCTGATTTTACCTGCCCCAGGCCTGCTTCAGGCTTTCCTAGGGCTGCTGCCTCTCTGCCCTGCTGTACCTGAAAATCATTTCTTCTCTCAGCTCAAGTCCTGTTGCCAAGTCCTACACATGAAGCCAGTCTCTTTTCTTCTGGTAGATTTTCTCATGGGGGCCCTCACAATTCTCCTCCCCTGTTGTGATTTGGCCCTGTGAGTCCCTCACACTCATCATCCTACTTACTATGATATCTGCTATCCATGCCTGTATCTGCCTAAATTCTATTGACACCAATGGACTTCATTTTCTGGGAGCCCCATTTAATTCAGTTGATGAAAGCCATGCACCCACTCAATTTTCATTTAGGTTACACCAGAATCTCTGGTTATGGAAATTTGAACTAACTAAGCACATACCCATGGGCTGTGGCATGAAATCTAGCCATGAATTCTGAATGGCTCAGGAGATTGGTCTCTATTTAAAATTCCCTGAGGTAATTCACAAAATGTTAAATGTGAACACTTGGTTAACATGCTTCTTATTGATTATATACCCAAAATAGATGGTCAGGAGGTAAAATGCAGGCTATCAGCTTGAGTCTCTTACAAAATATGGTTGTGAAAACCATTAATGACCAGTTTTATTCTTGGAACTGATACCAAAAAAGCCTTTGACTAGTCTGTCCATCTGATCTTTTAGGTGAAATGAGAGAGGCCACTGGAGGGTAATACAGATCCCTTGATCATTTAATCTGGATAACCTTAGAACAAGGACAAGGGAACACTAGCAGGCACTGAAGTAAGATATCTGTCCTAAGAAGAACTACTCAAGGGCTATGGTCTCCTTTTCACACATTAACCCCACAGTAGTTAAATTATGTACTCCGTGATCTTTTACCTAATCTGGATCTCAAACGTATGGTCAAGAAATTGTTCTCTACGACATAATTATGCTTTTTAATTTGGGATTTGGCTTACTGGATTTGGTATATTTTCAAGTCATCATGATAAATTCTTGGCATGAGGATGAGTGTGAGCTTTATTTGCAAAATGGGGTTATGGTAATTCCTGCACATAGGGTTCTTGTAAGGATTAAATGAATAATATAGACATGAGTTAATGTAAAATAATACAGACATAAGTATATGTGCTCCTACTCAAGGCTTTCAAAGGCATGTTATGGTCCACAATAGAAAGTTCAAGCTTTTCAATGCGGCTTTCAAGGATCCTCGGTGATCTGATTTCACTCCCACTTTCCTCTCTTAACTGAACTACATAATAAAAACACATATATTTCTCCACCTCTGTGCTTTTATTCCCTTTGGTCCCTCTGCCTGAAATATCCTCTTTACCATCTTTGCCAAGTCTTACCCTTCCTTCATGACCTGATGCACAGACTTCAGAAAGGCTCTTCCCATCACCTAAGCTGAAGGGAGCAATTTCCCCTCCACACTCTCGGATCATTCCATCTGGATCAGTTTACAGCAACCCCTACTTTACACTTTTTAGTTTATTGATCTATGTACATATCTCATCTCCATGAGATTCTAAAGGGCAGGATCTGAACACATTTCATTTTGAATATCCAGTCATACCTGGCCCTTGGTCCCACCCAGAATAGGGATTAAATAAATGTTTTATGAATGAATGGGTTAAAGAGAGTTTGTACTTGGTGTGATGGTGCCTGAAGTTTGGGTGTTCAAGGGAACCAGCTTATGTGTTTATTTCCAATGTTTAGGATTATTTTTCTTTGTGTACTGCTAGTCAACTAACGAATGGGGGATTACTCTCCTGCTTAAGGGTATTTGATTTGAAATTGGATCAGAATACCTCACAGGTCCCATCTAACTTTAGGAAACTATGAGTCTATTGTCTGGAGAGATGCCAGTATGACAGTCCTGACTCATCTTTGTAGGTATTCAGGGATAGGAGCCGACATGAATGTGGGTAGAACTAAATAATTGCAGCTGATAGATTAATTTGTGCCCCTCCAGAATTAACAATCTAGTGGATGGAATCCTGAGATATCTCCTTACCCAAATTTCCATAGTGTATTTGAATTTCTGGATAATAGAATAACAGAATCATAGCATTGGAAAGAAACTCTATTGACACTGAGGCCATTCTTCCGCATAAAGCATGCTGCCTTTAGCATCTCCGACACACCTTCCAGGCTTTGCCTGAGCATGACCAATGAGCAAACTCTCACTATTTTCTGGTCTATTGTTGGATAACCCAACTGTTAGAAAGGTTTCTCTTATATTAAACCATAATGAAAAAGTCACCATTGTTCTATTTCAGTTTTGGAGCAACAGAAAAGTCTGTTCTCTCTTCTATATGTAAACTTAACAGATTTTTTTTTTAAGATTTTATTTATTTATTAGAGAGAGAGAGAGAGCGAGCACAGGCAGACCGAGAGGCAGGCAGAGGCAGAGGGAGGAGCAGGCTCCCTGCCGAGCAAGGAGCCCGATGTGGGACTGGATCCCAGGATGCTGGGATCATGACCTGAGCCGAAGGCAGCCACTTAACCAACTGAGCCACCCAGGCGTCCCAACTTAACAGATTTTTAAAGATGTATCTTGTGCATTCTCTGTCTTCCCAGGCCAAACTACTTTAGCTCCTTTGGCAGATGTGGGACAATTTTCTTGTCCTCTCTTAAATTTCCTGTTTGGCAATGACCCTCCTAAAACATAGTGAATGGAATACATTACTTTTGCACTTAATTATAACTAACATTTACCACTCAGTCACCTCACTATAGCTGCTTTGCTTACGTGTTTCATCTAATTTAACTGTCTTCTCAATGGTCCCATGTAGACAGTTCTTACAACTGGTATTTTATAGATAAGGAGTCTGTAGCTCAGATAAGTTAAGCCATTAATGGATTCAGGATTAAGAGCAGTAGACAGCAGAGCAGAATGCGATGGTGTGCAAAGTTCATAGTCCTCTAATGCTATAATTATTTTTACTACCCAACAAGCTAGTTATAATAAACAAAAAACTAATTCCTTTTTTTTCTGCTCTGCAGTGTACATAGTCCCTGTTTTTAAGTCAAATATGATCCAGAAATTCTGATGGCTGATAGATAACTAACAGAACCCTGGCTGGAGAGTCTAGCATTGTGTTCTGAACTAATGCCAACAAACACTCTATCACTCCCCAGCACTGCCTGAGTTCCCTGTTGGTATGCTATAAGCATTCTGGGGTTCATTTGTTAAATATTTTTACAAGGGCTTACTTGGAGGGGGAACTGTTAGGAAATGGCAGAACTATGGGTAGGTGCTTTAGGGGAATTGACATTGAATCATACATGGGCTGCCCTAGTAGTTTATTATAAAAAAGATGACATAGTCTAACCAGCAATAAATGAAGCAGAGGTGATATTATTATCGTGCCTCAAATTTCAGAGAAGGGATGAATAATTTTCAAGAGTGTGGGGAATCTGACAAACTTTTGTGGAGAATGTTGCTTTCTCTAAGTTTCTTATTTCCTCTGCTTTAGTTTCATATTCTCAAAATGATATTAAAATTGGTTCTTAACTCATAGGGCTGTTATCAGGATCAAATAAAACAATTCAAGGAAGTGCTCAGCATACTGCCTGTCATTTAGTAAGTCACCAATAATTATTTTTATCTGAGAAACATTTTTAGATTGGAATGGACACAGGGGTTTTGAAGTCATCCAGGCCTGGGTTCAAGTCCAACACGGTGTGACTGTGGGCACTTAATTTCTTTTGAGCCTCAGACTCCTTATCTGTAAAACAGGGTGAATGATAGCCCTACTTCATAGCTGGGTGGATTACAAGACCTAATGCTGGTAACACAGTACCTGAGAAGGAGTAAGTTCTCAGAGACTGTTAGCTGTAATTATCTTTTGAGCTGGGCCTTGGAGGATGGGTAGAATTTGGGTGAGAGCAAGAACATTCCAGAAAGAATATATCAGGTGAAGGTACATGATTATTAGTAAGGAAGTCTGGGCCATAGAATGTGCATAAGGAGAAAAGGGTGATCAGAGCTGGGTGGTCTTGGAAGATAGAATGTGGAGTCTGGGGTCTACTCTCAGCCAATGAGGCCATGCAGTAACATACACTATGTTAAAAATCTTGCTGGATTTTTGTTTTTCCTTAGTTCCTCCTACTTCTGTGTCATAATCTCTGTAGCCAGTTTCAATTTATTCCACCCATGGTCCAACATTTGCCATCTTCAGGACTGTTACTGTCTCTTAACTATCTCACCACCTGTACTCTTGCACCTCTTCCCATCTGTTCTCTACACAGTAGTTGTTAGAATTTTTAAAAACGCAAACTTGATCTCCTACCTCATCTGCATAACCCCCCCCCCATGACTTTCCATGGCACTTAGGGTAAAACCTAAAGCTCTTATCTTAATTAAAAGCCCTCTGTGTGATCTAGCCTCTCATTTTCCCTTTCTGTCAGTCAACATTTGGGCAGGAAAATAGCATAAAATCAAAATGGGTAATTTGACAAGTATCTAATAAAGAGGCTATTCACATGGGTGTGGGGGTGGATTTAAAGAAACTAACAAGGGATAAACAAATAATAGTGCAGTTCTGTGGGGGCAGTAACTCTAAGAATTGTTCCCCACCTCTAGGTCCGAAGGACAAGCAGATGGAGCCACTGCAGAGTCAATGGAATAGATTTATGGAGAGCATCGTCTGACAGAAATTCTGGCTATAGGTAGAGGGTCGAAGCCAAGCAACCACAGCCACCTGTCAGGGTAGAAGCTAGGGGAATAAGTACTTTGATTCATTCTCCTCCCACCCTCTACTTTTCTGTTAGTGCCTCTTGTTGATCTGAGCCGAAGGCAGAGGCTTTAACCCACTGAGCTACCCAGGCACCCCACATTCTAATTCTTTGCTTGCAAACTCAAAAAGCCTATGAGATGCAGCAGCACTCTGTCTAACCACACTTTACTCACCAGGCTCCTTTTGTCTAGGGACAGATATTTTCCTGCTCTGTCATCTAGTGTCTGAATTCAGCTATGAACTCTGGTTATTGGAGTTTAAAAGCACCTTTGACAGAAAGAATCCAAACTGAGAACAGATCCCCGATTCATAAGATAACACAATACTTCCTTTCTTATGTGACAAAATAAACATCTCCTCTTGCCATCCACTCCCCAACACATGCACACAAACATATCACAGCACCTCACCTCCCATTCTGGACATAACTTTTAATAACTATTGGCTCCAGTAGACGTTCAAAACTCTTTATACCCTCTTTTAAAAACAAGAATGCTGTAGCATCTCCCTTACCCATGTAGAGTCAAAGTAGATCTGGCTATGGCTTTGTGTCTATCCAAGACTTATTTTTGTTTAGCTGCTACCTGCCTAGGAAGTAGTAAAAAGTTATAGCTGATGAGGGAGGAAGAGTTGGGAAGAGCAAACAATTTCCCAGATCCTACTGAGTCAACTGTTCTCACTGGGACTGTAATATTTTGTCTGAAATATAGTAAATCCTCTCGAATGTCAGGCACAACTTTAAAAACACATTTCAAAGCCCACTTTCTCCAAGCCTTGTTTACTCCATTAGTAAGGTATTACATTTTTAAAAAATGAACTGTTAAAGTCAGCAGCTATTTGAGGCCACCAATAGGAAGACAAAATACTTCAAAATTCCTTCACTTTTCTTATCAAAAAACTCCCTCCAGCAGTGGAAAGTGGTAACATTGAACAAAAAAGCACTAGGTCTTGCTTTCTTGTATATGTTGAGCTTTCACCCTTATGTAATTTTAGAGCTCCATTTGTGATTAGAAGAGGTTTTTTTTTCTTTCTGCAGAAATAAAATTAATAGTATAGGAACAAACCATGTATCCAGCACTATTAAGTCCTTTCCCATATTTTATGACAATCACTGGCTACAATATTGTTATAATACAATGCTTCTTTTAAATCAAGTGCTAAACAGGACAAACAATGATTAAGTATCATTTCCTCTTATCTTCTATCCTGCCTCACCCCCAAATCCAAAGTTTTGACACTATTTATGGAAATAGTTTTCTCCATGGTTAATATCGAAAGACGTTCTTATTTTGCAGACTACAAACAGAAGTGCAAGATTTGGTTGGTAAAGATCACAGGGGCAGCATTTGAGCAATAATATTTACATATGACTAGTCCTTTAATTTTACAGATGCCACATGTCTTTTATTTCATTTCTCAGTAAAACCCTGTGAAACCACTCTCATTATTCCATCTTACAGATAGAAACTGAGACTCATTAAGGCTGAATGACTCTAACAGGGTTTGAAACTATTAAGTGATGGATTTAGGCTTTGATGCCAAGATCTAAGGTCATGTGCCAACACCTCATGTGAGTAATTAACTGGTTTGTTCACATTCAACTAGGATCTGAACTTGAGTATTCTGTTGGATACTTCTCTCTTCCTGTCTCCCAGGTGTCATCATTCACCAAGTCCTGCCTGCTTTTACCTTCTCAGTGTGTCTCAAAATCCATGCCCTCTTCTCCATACTTAAGCCACTCACCCTCTCTCACCTGGATCGTCATAATTAGCCTTTTAACCTGCCTTTCCCACCCTATATTGTGTGACTCAGACACATCTTTCTCATATCCAACAGGGTATCTAAGATGTAGCTCTCATCACAAAATCCTACAATGGCTGCCTATAATCTAAATCTACCAAAATAAACAAACTACTGACATTCACAGCTCCCATTTGTCATTCCCTAATCCTATATATGCTCTTACAGTGTCCCTCTGCCTGGAGTTCTCGTTCCATTCACCTTTGCTTGACAAATGTCTATTCCTCTTTTGCCGTTCAGCTCAGATGTCATTTCCCAGCAGTACTTTCTATGCCCTCCTCTCTAAACTTGTGTTTTTTAAGACCCTGGGATTATCTTCATCATTTCATTTCCTATCTTCTTTTATAAAAATCTGGTTGGTTAGTTGTTTTGTTTTTGTTCTGCAATATCCTATGGAAATAGATCTCTAAATTGTCTTCATTATTGTGACAGTGTTTTATTTTTTAAGTAACAACTATTATCCTTAGAATATTAATAGTCACCTATTGTGTAGAAATCAAAGTGAGAAAATAGATTTCATTCTTTTAAAAAAGGTAGTGGAGTAATGACATTTCTCAATTTGTTTTATGCATCTAAGATGATAAATGCTGCCTATCACAAATATGCCTATAGAAGACTAAGGAAGAATTACCTGATAAGAGCTCTGATGGTTATTTTGAGAAGGAAGAAATTTCCAGGTCTCAAATTATTTTTTAAAAAAATAACTAGAGGCTTAGAGACTTTTAAAAGATAAGAAATTTTGAAACCTAGGGACACCTGGGTGGCTCAGTCAGGTAAGTGTCTGGCTTTGGTTCAGGTCATGATCCCAGAGTCCCGGACCCAAGCCCTGAGTCAGGCTCCCTGCTCAGCAGGGAATCTGCCTCCCTCTCCATCTGCCTCTCCCCCAGCTCAAGCTCTCTTGCTCTTTCTCTCTCTCAAATAAATAAATAAATTTTTTAAAAAATTTTTGAACCCTATAGCAAAATATCTGAAAAAGCTGACGGAGTTTTTCTTTTCTTTTTTCTTTTGCTTGTAATTAATTTTCTTCTTTTTAAATTTACTAATATTGAGATATAATTGACATATAAGTGTCAGTTGTATAAGCTTAAGGTATACAGTGTGTTGACTTGATATATTCATATATTATATGATTACCACAATAACATTAGCTACCACATCACATCACAATACATAATTGTCATTTTTTTCTTGTGGTGGGAACAATTAAAATCTAGTCTCTAAAATCTAAAAATCTGTTTTGCATTTGTCTCCTCTATTAAACTGTAAGCTTCTAGAGGGCAAAGACAATATCTTATTCATCTGCATACCTCCAGTACTTGCCACCTTGCACTAACACTACAGACTCATTGTGTAAGTTGGATGTGTTAATTAAGAAAAATGGTTGCTGGCTTCAGAATCCTTCACAAACAGAATACAAAGACAATACTGAAACAATGTGAATTTGGTGAATTAGCAGGTGGCAAGAATATGAATTGTCTTTCAGAAGATGTCTCTCGGGCGCTTTCAGAAAGACTAGAGAGGAGTGCTGACCAAAATACTAAATGAGGATGGTGCACCATTAAGTTGGCACTCAGGAAAGAGTTATTTCAAAAGTACCATAGAGCGGTGCCAACCAAACCATCCAATGTCCCAGACTCAGGAGCCTCAGCAAAAGCACATATTGTCCTGGGACAGGGCAGATTTGTTTTCACATCACAAGTCAGCCACCAGGACCAGGACAGATGTACACTTGAGTTTTTTGTTGTTTTTTTTTTTACTTTATTTAAGCTTTATTTAAACATGTTACACTTGAGTTTTTTAAGGCAGTAGCTCATCAGGAATTCTTTTAATATCTGTGAAACCATCTGTCATCCTTTGATTCTCTTGCTACTGCTGGCTGTTGTCCAACTTGCCCTTTTCTTTGTGGGACTGCGAACATCCCCTTCCTCCTCTGCCTTCCAGTGCCTCCTGCATTTGTCCTTTACTATGTTACTTACATAAGATTATCATTGACTTTAAAACCTCCTGGAAAATTCTGCTGACGATTGTACTCCCCTAAGGGTGGAAAGTACATAGGTCACCTAAGTTCTGCCTTAATGTGCCACATCCTCTGTTCTTGCTGTGTCCTCGGCCCAGAAGCCCTTCACCTGACCAAACCTTATCCATCCTTCGAGGTCCAGATCGGATGTCCAGTGTTAAACTTCCCCCAAGCCTAGAGACAGAAAAATAATTCCTTGTTCTCTGCTGTGCTCCAGAAACAAATTTGTTTAGACAGCTAGAATAGCTTTTGTAACACTGTATTTATTTGTTTATGTTACTGGTTCCCTTAGTAGACTATGAACTCTGGAGGGCAGCTACCCAATGTTACCCATCTCTGTAGCCCTCCCACTTATCAATGCCTAGAACATTGCGGACACTCCAAAGATATTTGTAGAAATATTCTATACTCTTATTAGTCCATTTAATGTGTCAGGTTCACACCTAAAGTCAATAAGACCTATTCTAGTCAAAGTTGGGTCACATGCAAAGAGAAATTGAAGACTGAATGTGGGTATTAATTATTCAATAAATATTTATTGGGCTTCTGTGGGAGCTCACTGTACTCAGGACTGAAGATACTATAAGAAAAAAAGACCAGCTGGATCCTATTTTCTCAGTCTAACAGAAAGACTATTATTAATCAAATAATTATATACTTCATTTTATGCAATTTTGATAGACACATCAAAAGATAACTGGAGGGTCCCATGTAATCATGTGGTAAAAGGAGATGACCTAACCTGGAATAAGTCAAGGGAAGATTCTTCCCTGGGCAACTGATACTCAGGCTGAGAGCAGAGGGAAGAGCAGGCATTGGCCAGGTGAAGGGGCAGGTATGAGGAGACAGAAGGAAACAGCACACAAGGTAGAAGGTACTTGAGAAAAAGTATAAGGGCCCACTATAGGCACTTGCCACACTCTTGCAACCTACTTTATGCCTGGGAAAGCTCACCTGTATGGACTACACCAATGGGCTTCCATGTTCTCTGACTTTTAGTTAGGGTCCTGGGATCAAGCCCTGCATTGGGAATCTCTGCTCAGCAGGGAGCCTGCTTCCTCCTCTCTCTCTGCCTGCTTCTCTGCCTACTTGTGATCTCTGTCTGTCAAATAAATAATAATAAAATAAAATCTTAAAAAAAAATAATTAGAATGCAATGCCACAATGATTCAGTATGCTAAGATTTTGCAAAATGTGGAACTGAAACTGGAGGTTATATACCCCACCTCAGGCAGAGCAATGAGAGCATATACAGAGCATCAGGCCCAACCAGCACAGATGAACCCAGTCAGCCATGACCGTGAAGGGATTTCTTTAGCTTTTTAGAAAGGAGGAACTAAAGATAGGGAAGAATAGAACTTAGGAGTATACACTGTATCAGTTCCCTGTTAATTCAAGGGATTCAGTCCTTGCCCCAGTGCTTCCTATAAGCCCAGAGTTAAAAAGAAAATATTCCAAGTCACAAAAATGACAGTGCCCAGAGTAAGTTGAACCAGGCCGGTAGTCCTCTTGCAAAATTCCCTTTGCCGCTGCCTTATTTGTGCATATTGCTGTGTTTTCGAAGCACTCAGTCCCCCTCCATAGAGGCATGAACTAAAAACAATTTCTAGTATACATCCTTCCATTTTGCCCCCCAAATCCAGCTGCCCATATATTGAATAATCAGTTCTTCCTCTCCTTTTATTAGATATGCCCACCTGTATCATATTAAATTCTCATACGTAAGTAGGTCTATTTATGGACTCTTTAATCTCACTGATCAACTTTTTCCCAGGGGACAAATGATTATTTACTTTTGATTTTCTTACTGAAGTATAAGTAACATATAGCATTATATTAGTTTCACGTATACAACATAATGATTTGATATTTGTATATATTGTAAAATGATCATAGTGTGTCTAGTTAACATCCATCACCATGCATAGTTACAGATATGTTTTTCTTCTGATGAGAACTTTAAAGGTTTACTCTCACAAATTTTCAAATATATAATAAAGTATTATTAACTATACTTACCATATGTACATTACATTCCCCATGACTTATTTTTCTAGCTGGAAGCTTGTACCTTTTGACCATCTTCACCTATTTCTCCCATCCCCCACTCCACACTTCGGTAACCACCAATTTGTTCTTTGTGTCTATGAGCTCCATTCCCCTCCCCCCTTTTTTCTTTTTTTGATTCAACAGATAAGCAAGATCATCCGGTATTTGTCTTTCTTCATCTGAATTATTGACTTATTTCACTTAACATAACATCCTCAAGGTCCATCCATGTTATCACAAATGACAGGATTTCATTCTTTTTTTTATGGTGAAATAATATTGCAGTGTGTGTGTGTGTGTGTGTGTGTGTGTGTGTGCATGTATACAACAATCTATCCACCTTTATTCATCTGCACTTTATCCATCTGCACTTTGGTTGTTCCCTTATCTTGTTTATTGTAAATACCAGTATTGTAGCATTGTAAATACTGCTGCAATGAACATATAACTATAATGAACATATAACATATAACTGCTGGAGTGCAGATATATTTTTGAGTTAGTGTTTTCATTTTCTTTATATAAATACTCAGAAGCAGAATTGCCAGATTATATGGCAGTTCTATTTTTAATATTTTGAGGAACTTCCACACTATTTTCCATAGTGGCTGCACCAATTTACATTCCCATCAGCAGTGACAGGAGTTCCCTTTTCTTCCCATCCTTACCAGCAGGTGTGAGCTGCTATCTCATCGTGGGTTTGGCTTGCATTTCCCGGATAATTACTGACAGTGAGTTCATGTACCTTTTGGGCATTTGTCTGTCCTCTTTGCAAAAATGTCTATTCAGATCCTCGGCCCATTTTTGAGTGTTTTTGTTGTTTGTTATTATTATTATTTTTTTTACAATTGAGTTGTATAAGTTTTATATGTGTTTTGGATATTAACTCCTTATATAGATCATATTTGTAAATATTTTCTCATTTGGTAGTCTGCCTTTTCATTGAGTTGGTTTCCTTTGCTGTGCAGAAGCTTTCCAGTTTGGTGTAATCTCACTTGTTTGTTTTTGCTTTTGCTTTTAGTATCAGATCCAAAAATAAAATCATTTCCAAGACTGATGTCAGGAGGCTTGCTATGTTTCTTTTAGTTTTATGTTTTCAGGTCTTACATTCACAGCTTTAATCAATTTTGACTTAATTTCTGTATATGGTGTTAGGTAGTGGTCCAGTTCATTCTTTCACATGTGCCTGTCCAGTTTTCCCAAAACCATTTACTGCAGACACTGAGCTTTCCTCATTATGTATTCTGGCTTCTTTGTCATAAATTAATTGACTATATATATATGTATATATACATATATATGTGCATTTATTTCTTGTCTCTCTATTCTGTTCTATTGATCTATGTGCTGTTTTTATGCTAATACCATACTGCCATACTGTTTTGATTACTATATTGTAATGTAGTTTGAAATCAGCAAGTGTGACGCCTCCAGCTTTGTTCTTCTTTCTCTGTTTTAAAAGATTTTATTTGTCAGAGAGAGAAAGAGAGAGGGAGAGCGCACAAGCAGGGGGAGTGGGAGGTAGAGGGTGAAACAGGGTCCCTGCTGAGTAAGGAGCCCGACGCAGGACTCCATACCAGGAGTCGGGGATCATGTGGTCTTCTTTCTCAAGATTACTTTGGTTATTTGCTTGTGTGTGTGTGTGTGTGTGTGTGTGTGTGTGAGTGTGTGTGTGTTTCAACACTAATTTTAGGATTCCTATTTCTGTGAAAAATGCCATTGGAATTTTGATAGGGGTTGTATTGAACCTGTTGCTTTGGATAGTATAAACATTTTAACAAAACTAATTCTTCCAATCCACAAGCACAAAATATCTTTCCATTTTTTTGTGTCTTCAATTTCTTTCATTAATGTTTCACTGAACAGGTCTTTCATTCCTCTCGTTAAAGTTATTCTCAGGTATTTAATTCCTTTTGATGTAATTATAAATAGGATCGCATTCTCAATTTCTCCTTCTGATAGTGTTATTAGTATATAGAAATGCAATGGATTTTTGCATATTGATTTTGTGCCTGGCAACTTTACTGAATTCATTTATTAGTTCTAATTGTTTTTTGATCTTTAGGGCTTTCTACATATAATATCATGTCATCTGAAAATAGTGATGGTTTTATTTTTTCCTTTTTGGTTCAGGTACCCTTTATTTTGATCCGATTCTTTATTCAGGCACTGACAACAAATTTTAAAAACACTGTAAATTTATAATAAATTTTTCACTGATAGAGCTAGTATGTCCTCATTTTTTTTCTTCCAGAAAATTCCTTCTTTTCATTTTGATGTTTCTTATGTTGATGTTTCCTACTTAGTACATTTTGGTTAGTTCCTATCAATCCCCTGCACAATTCAACCCCTCTCCCATCTTCCATAATATTCATATTCAAGCCTTTTAAAATGCCCTTCAGTGGTGGCTTAAGGTATTTTTTCCCCTTTCTAACATATTTTCCTTCACCGTACTCTTTCGATGAATATAGAGAACTTGAAGCAACCTGGAGATGTTACTAACCACACAAGAGTTATGATTTCTTCTTTACAGTCAGATTTCCTTCTTTGCTCATTTCCCTGTTTTGTACTCAGAGCTCTTTTTTTTTTTTTTTTTTTTTTCAAGACAGTTCAGGGGATTTTCTTTTTCTTGTAATAGTTAAGGTTCTCTTTGGCCCTTCCCACAGTACCCTCCCTCTTACCCCCCCGCCCCAACCCCCAACTAGAATCCTCACTTCTAGCCAGATTGTTTCTCCGTGCAGTCACCCTACATGTCCTCGTCCTCTTTGGCCATCCTGGCCCCCAGAGGGCTCTCCTTTCTCTCAAGTTCTGATGGACATATAGCAAAAGCATATAATGTTCATATGACCCCTTTTCTACTTAGCCAACCTAGTATGGTTACTGGTCTTTTTACCTCTATGTCCTTCTTCCCAATAGGTTATTAGAGAGGCTAAGTATATTATCTTTTTTTAAAAAGATTTTATTTATTTGATAGCCAGTACAAGCAGGGGGAGCAGAGGGAGGAGCAGGCTCCCTGCTGAGCAAGGAGCCCTGAGATCATGACCTGAGAGAAGGGAGCCACCCAGGTGCTCCATTTTATCTTTTAATTGTTCCCTTCTTCTTCACCCCACCTGAGATACCATACAAGTCTGAGGTGGTGTTCTTCACTTTAACCATTTTAACCACTGTTTCTTTAATCACCATTACTTTTGGCACAAACCATTACACCTTCACACCTGCACCCAGATTGTTCTATCAGAGGGATGTTTTAAAGGTGGGGTATGAGGTGAACCCAGTTTAAAGGTTTATTGAGTGTAGACTCCTCTTTCGAGAGAGCCTGTTTTCCTGATTTCTATTTTAAAGACTTCAGAGAGATAGCTTTCATGGCATCAGTCAGCACCAGGGGGCAGGAGAGAAAGCAGCATGAATGGAAACAAGCACAAACTCAAACTGTGTAAGTGGCCTAAGTATATGAAACCCTCCAACACAGCTCTTGGTACCTAGTAGGCAGGCAATATATGTTAGTTGAATCTTAAAGTTTGTTTGTTTGTTTTTCCTCTTAAATATTTTATTTATTTGTCAGAGAGAGAGAGAACACAAGCAGGGGAGCAGCAGGCAGAGCAGGCAGAGGGAGAAGCAGTCTCCCCACCGAGCAAGGAGCCTGCTGTGGGGCTTGATCCCAGGATCCTGGGATCATGACCTGGGCTGGAGGTGGACGCTTAACCAACTGAGCCAGGTGTCCTGAATCTGAAAGTTTTAAAATCCTTTAAAATGATTTCTCTGTAAAGAAAAGGAATGGTTGGGTGTCCTAACCCAGACCTCAGGGGTCAGCTCAACAGACAGTAGGAAGCTGCAAAACTAACTCTGGGACAGGATCTTGCTGTCTACGCCCCTCATAATATCCAAGGCCCCCTATCAACTGATAGCAATCAGTGGCTCATGGACAGCCACCTTCTGCAGTACCAGGCACTTTTCCTGGAAGGCCCAGTCATGCAAATAAAAAACCTGCTCTACTTTAAATACCATCACCTTCCTTCTGAAGAAGGCACAGGGCCAGAGCATGACTGTCAGCAAACCATAACCCAAACCTATGCTGCCCAGGAGGATCCAGAACAGACTTTATTTTCTGATGGGAGCTCAGGTATAAATCACGCGGTACAATATGCAAAGCGACATTTCTAACTGCTTCAGGTTCTCCCATCAAGTATAAATCACACAGCATCTACATGCCATATCACACCCCAGAAGTAGCAGTTATACCTTGCAAGGGGCACCAAAAAGGAAAGATGAAGTATCCGAAGGGAACAGACTGGCTGATTCTGCAGCAAAATCAGCTACCAGGTCAACTACCCTTATGGTTGCCCCCCTAGTCTGGGATGGCTCCATAACCCAGGAAAGACCCTGCTATTCAGTTGAGGAAAGACAATGGGCAATAGATGAGGGATATACTAGTGTTGAAGGGCCTTTTGCCTGCCCTCTCCTCACAGTATATGGAGTTCACTAAAACATCCTCTGTCTCTCACTGAATTCCTGGCTGCACTTGGTCTTGCACTGTGCTTTGGGTTTTCCCCTCCTAAATAGCCTAACCCACTTTATATCTTCCAGAATAAAGGTCATCAAACTCCAAATGGTGGTGGTTCAAATGGCACCTCACATGGAAGTCAAACCAGACATCCACAGGGGACTCCTTGATAGATCAGGATGAGAGGAACCCTGGCCGCTGCCCCTCCAACACACCTGACCAGCAGGAAGTAGCTATGACCGGTTGTCGCCCCCTTTCCCCTAAGAGCAGCTACGGTTACCTCTTGTGTGGGTTGGGGGGAGCGATGGAGGTTAGCTGGAAGGCAAGAAGGGAGGGACAGGACCTGCCCCCAGAGGAAACCACCCTGAAGAGGATTTTACACCACCCTGGAAGGAGCCCTCCACCCTTTTTATGATTGATCGGTGACAAAAATGTGATTGGATGACAGGCGCTGGGAGGTTAATCAGATTAAAACAGCCTGCCGACAAGCCCATTAAACCCCCTAGACTTAGAAACTCCAATGGCAACCCCTTTGGGTCCCCTTCCTCCTCAGAAGCTTTGTACCATCAGTTTGCTATTGCACAGTGAAACTTGCTTTGCTGCCCACCAAAAGAAAAAAAAACGGGGCGGGGGAGAAAAAGATTTCTTAGTTACAGAAGAAGTCTCTGTTCTTTGTAGAAAAATTAAAAAATACAAAGAAGTAAAATAGCCAAGAAATTTTTAGTTACTCTTAATCTTACTATCTAAAAATAAGCACTATTAACATTTTGGGAGAATATATTTTATTTTCCATGCAGGCACATTTTTCCTCTAAAATGGGATCACAATATAGTCTTACTATTTTATGTTTCTCCAGAACTTATTGGTAATATCCACTTTTTTAGTTCAACATGTGATCATGAGTAGAGTCAAAAACTCTACCCAGTGTTCTAGTTTTGGCTCTGATCCAATCAGTCCCGGGCAAGAGGTTAGCTTCTCTGAGTTTTAGATTCTTCATCTGTGAAAAAAAGACTTTGAAGCCAGTGATATCTAAGGCACCTTCCACCCCTATCATTCTAATTGATGATGGGTAATTAAAGGAAGACAGTACGGTACAATGGTTATTGCTCTGGCATTAGCCAGGTTTTAATCTCAGCTCTAATTATGAGATCCTGAGCAGATTTCTTGACCTCTCAGTGCCTCAGTTTCCTTATCTCTAAAATGGGATTGATAATAGTATGCACCACCTAGGGTTGTTCTGAAAAACAAATAGGTAAGACACATACGACACTTAGAATACTTTTTGGCACATAGGAAAGGCCCAATAAGCAGCAGCTATTTATCAGTAAACTAGCTCAGGCACTGGCCACCTGTGGCAATGGAACAGTAACTAAAACTGAGGGGTAGGGTACTGATTTGAGAACTACCAGGGGTTGAATACATGCACTGGACACTGTGCTGTTTTCTCATCAAAACAGGTTTTATGTAATCCTCAGAACAATTCTACATTCTCCACTTTGTGAGGAAGTCAAGGCTAGAACTTGGCTAGATTGATGTATCTTTGTGTCAAACCCAGACACTATGTCACTTTCAGTTAGCTTTGATTGTGCTGAAGGCCTAGAAGGTCTACTACTAGTTGGAGGTTTTCTCCAAGAATCAAACCCAAGCACTGAGTACCTCCCCTGGTGGTACTGGGCATGGGTCTTTCTCTTTAGAAACTCCAAAAATTCCAGCGTTTGACAGAATTTAAAAGACACGGATTTTTTTTTTACATTGTAAATTTTGTACATTTTAATTGACTAGTAAATATCGAAGTTAACAGAGGAGAGCTAGGACGTGGGTTTTAGAAAAATAATTTATACTCAACTTAGAATTTAATTTTATGGTTGTAACTGATGGTCTAAAAACTCCCAAAACTTAAACAAAGTAACGAAACCTCAGCAAAAGTAACTGGCTTGGGAGAGAGTCATGAAATTTACAGGGAGATATTTTAACATTTTGGTTTCCACCTCACTGCCAAAGGACGTCAGAGGGATTTGGACTGACCACTGGCTCTGTGGCTGACCATCCACGTGAGCAAAAAAGGCCATTTCGTTTCTGGCTTTTTCTCTTCCAAAGAGAAAAACTGAAGAATAGACCGAAACACAAAGGGCCCTGTAATTAAATGCGACGTCCCGTTTGAAAGGCTAATAAAGAAATTTATTAACATTTGTTAGAGAACTTGGTAATTCTTAGCAGTCTTCATCCACTGTGATGCACTTTGATTCACCCTAATTAAAAAACATGCAGCCAACCTCTGATTGCTCAGGGTTAAGGCGAGGGAGAAGATAAGCAGATGCACCAAGCAGTGAGCAATATAAACATTTCGAATATAACTTTGAAAGGACCCACAACTCTTCTGCGCTTAGGTTTAACTGTATACAGACGCCCCCCGACGCAAAAGGCATTTCCTTCCCTGCAGCCTTAACCGAGCTGGTGCGCAGCCCGGGCGAGGTTTGCGGCTCTCTCCTGGCCTGCACCCACTTCGTGCTTCGCGATGCGGCCTCCACGCCCCCCTGGCCCAGGGTTCGCGTTACCGAGCTGGGTCCAGCTGCTGGACGAGTCCCCAGCACTCCCCGGAGCGCCACGGCGGTCACGTTCCCCGGGCGAGGGCTCGCGCCCTAGTCGGGCGCTGGTTGGTCGTGCCGCGGGACCAGCCGCCCAGTGATTGGTCCGAGGGACTGGTTCACGTGTTCCGGGGCAGATAAGCGGCCTCTCCCGCGCCGCACCCGCAATCCGCCGGAGCTCCAGCCGAATCCTGACTGAGCGGAGCTGTGTGCGAAGTCGCACAGACCCTAGAGAGCCGGCACTCGCGGTCCAACAGCCACCGCCTTTCTGCCTAATGAGCTGCACCAGGTAGGTTCACCGCAGACTCCCCGCCTCAGAGTAGAGGGGAGTGCACAGCTGTAGGGAGGTTGGGCGGCGTGGTCCTTAGGGCATCACCACAAACCGAGATGCCGGAGGACGGTAAGCTGGCTGACTGTAGAGTTGAATCTGGCCTCAGGGAAGACTCGGATTGTGGAAATTTGCTCAGAAGTTCTTAGCCAAAGCTTATTTTGGTAATTAGCATCCCAAACCAGCAACCTTTAACGTGAGTCAGCTTTAGTTCTGACTGCTTCTTGGATTCCGACTGTTCGTTCGACTGTTCTCTCTCGATCCAGCACAAATGTCCTAAGCACTGGGGCAGCTTTTGGGAATCGCACCTTGACTTTCCTAGTTGGGGAGTTTGGCTTGGGGGTGGGTGGGGTGGAGACTGCAGTACGGTGTTCTGCATCTTTTCGCCCTCCTGCACCTTTTTTGTCATGGTTTGCCCTAGTGAAACTCAGCCGCGGAGTCTGAGCAAATGACGATTTTTTAATTTTTAATTTTTTATTTTTTTTAAAAGATTTTAATTATTTATTTGACAGCCAGAGATCACGAGTAGGCAGAGAGGCAGAAAGAGAGAGGAGGAAGCAGGCTGTCTGCAGAGCAGAGAGCCCAATATGGGGCTCGATCCCACGACCCTGGGATCATGACCCGAGCCGAAGGCAGCGGCTTTAACCTAACACTGAGCCACCCAGGCGCCCCAAATGACGATTTTTAAACTCTAGACCAGGATTTGAAATTCTAGGGAAATTGCCAGACCCTAAAACTGTGAGCGCAAAAAGTAAAAATGTAAAAAAAAAAAAAAAAAAGCCACAAACCAAAAACCTTCCATAAAACTACTTTAAATAGCTTCTCCAGACGTGGCTTACTTAACAGAAGACTAGAAGACTTCTCTAAAAATCCTGTTAACTATTATTAGATGCACAAATATAGCTTAGCCTTCATTTGTTCCTTCTAAGTTTGTAGGCCTCCATGAAAATTCTGTGCATGTTCTTAACATCTGTGTGTTGGTGACCATTTATTTGCCTATGTACTTAAAGCTGCTGTGAAGTTACTGAAGACAGATTGAGAAATGTCATGTACAGTGCACATACATAATTCCTATCTGTACAGATAGGATAAGGGAAAAAATCATGAGCTCGGCAATATGAATGGAGGGCTAAATTAGGCCAGGAGAAAAAACCTGATGGACACTTGTGAATTTAATACTGCTGAGCATAGTTATGTTTAAATTTTTAAATAGCTTTATTATCTTGCTAGTTATAAATACCCATTGCTGAACATTAGAAAATACCAAAAAAGTACAAAGACAAAAATAGATGATCAGTGATCCTACTGCCTGAAGAGATGTAACTTTTTGGTGTATTTCCCATTATTTATTAATTCGTATAGACAATATGTAATAAAAATGTTTAGTCCAATTTTCAGGTGATTAGCTTTTTCCATCTATATGTGTATTTGTCATGAATATCTTACATGAATACAGATTATGTGAAGTTTTTCTGTAAGTGCATGAACTGCTGACATGCATTTCAGTTGGTTATTGAAAAATGAGGATGAACACGATAAAGTGCAAAGCTAATCCTCTGACTTCATTTTTCCAGCCTTCTCACTCTCAAAACTGCTCCCTGGGAATTTTATTGCTATATTTTTCTTTTGAAGTGGATTACCTTTCCAGAGAAGTGTAATCAATTTAATAGCAAAATCAGCAGAGCTGCCAGAGGGAGCACAGTCTGGACCCATGGTTCTGGAACCTCTCTGATCATGAGAATAACCTGGAAAGCCCCGGTCCCCACCCCTCAGAGGTTCTGCCTCAGCGGCTCTAAGTCCCAAGAGTTGGTATTAAAGAAAAAAAGACGACCAACTGTCTAGGCCATTGTGACTAGACAGGTTTGAGAACCACTGGCTCAGAACAGAGCAAATTGGTTTTTAGAGGTGTATTAGAGATTATCACAAGCAGCCCCTTCCAAGTGTTTTAAGCAGTTAACTTGTGGCCTTGCAGGCTGTCAAGGACATAGCCAAACATAGGATGCAAATCTGATCCTCTAATACTGTTTTCTTTTACAAAATATGATAGCACATCCCTGATGCTTACTGTGCTGGTTATAGTTAAATCAGTACAAAAACAGTACATACATATAAACTATATACATACATATAAATAGTACAAAAGTAGTACATACATATTTGGAACCTGGGGAAGAGCATTTCAGATCCAGGTGGTAACCCCTCTTCTTTCGTATTTCAGAATGATCCAGGTTTTAGATCCCAGGCCTTTGACAAGTTCAGTCATGCCAGTGGATGTGGCCATGAGGCTCTGCTTGGCCCATTCGCCACCTCTGAAGAGTTTCCTGGGCCCTTATGACCTCCAACGAAGAAATTTTGTGAACAAATTAAAGCCTCTGAAATCGTGTCTCAATATAAAACAGGAATCTAAATCACAGAATGAGTGGAAGCATTCACACGACCAAGCCAAGAAGCGGGTTGTGTTTGCTGACTCCAAGGGGCTCTCTCTCACTGCCATCCACGTCTTCTCAGACCTCCCAGAAGAACCCATGTGGGATCTCCAGTTTGATCTCTTGGACCTTAATGATATCTCCTCTGGCTTAAAACTGCACGAGGAGAAAAACTTGATTTTAGATTTTCCACAGCCTTCAACTGATTACTTAAGTTTTCGGAACCACTTCCAGAAGAATTTTGTCTGTCTAGAGAACTGCTCTTTGCAAGAGCGAACAGTGACTGGAACCGTGAAAGTGAAAAACATGAGCTTTGAGAAGAAGGTTCAGATTCGTATCACTTTTGATACCTGGAAAAGCTACACTGATGTGGACTGTGTCTACATGAAAAATGTGTATGGTGGCTCAGATAGTGACACCTTCTCATTTGCCATTGACTTACCCTCTGTCATTCCAACAGAGGAGAAAATTGAGTTCTGCATTTCTTACCATGCTAATGGGCAGGTCTTCTGGGACAACAACGAGGGTCAGAATTACAGAATTGTTCACGTGCAATGGAAACCTGACGGAGTGCAGACACAGATGGCATCTCAGGACTGTGCATTCCACCAGGTGCCCCCCAAGACTGAGTCAGAGTCATCCATCTTTGGCAGTCCAAGACTGGCCAGTGGGCTTTTCCCAGAATGGCAGAGCTGGGGGAGAATGGAGAACTTGGCCTCTTACCGATGATTAAGTAACTTAGTGACTGGTTTTGACCTGGTGCATTTCCCATGTAATTCTTGGTCTGTATTGCTCAATATTAGGAAGTCTGTGCTACTTTCCTTCATTAGGTTTAGTTTTGAGCTTTTGAGACCTGGCTACAAAAAGACAGCTTCTTGAGAATTTACTGTTGCGGTCTGTATGATACTGTTTTGCTTTGGAGGATCAGGTAACATCCTAGAACCCTATTTTTGTTCTAAAAAGTAATACCGTTCCAGTGTCCTTTTCCTCCCCTCTCAATTCACTAGCTTTCAGGTTGGGCAAGGAAAGGTTGAGAAAGGACAGTTGATGGTGATGGAAAGCTGTTTTAATGGTATGAGGAATGTCTAAAAAGTGCACACAAAAGGGCTCTGCAGCTCAAGTCAGAGAGTAGGAGCAGTCTGATACTTCACTGTTGGTGAGAAAATGTAAGGTTACTTTGTGTTTTTAAGTTGGTTTTACAGTTCTCTCCTAAGGAAATAATTTGTGGGGGGGGGAAGATTCCATGTTATATATTCTTGTGGAGAAAAACCAAACTTCATACGTGTTGGGAGATACTGGGGAAAGGTGAATTAAACTCTGGAGAAGCAAGATTTTAAATGAAGCCTTCCTTTTCAAACATGATTTGTGAAAAACACGATTTGGGGAAAGTTTGAGCAAATCTGGCTTTGCAGTCCTCATGTTAGGAGGGATCTTGTTTGTGATCAAGGTGTCATGCTCAGGGACTCAGTAAAAAGATTGCTCTTTGCAAGTGCCTTGATTGAGCCAGAATACTATGTTGTTCCTAAATATCTGAAGGGTCATCTGATAAATCATGAGTGTTTGACTTTATAAGAAGGTCCACTCTGTATACTGGCATCCCTTGTGCAATACTGTTTTATCTTTGAGAGTGTTGCCAGTGTATACAACTTGCATCCTTCATATTGAAGGTGACTCATTTTTCTGCCACACTTTTTCGATGTGATATTGGAAGTGAGGACTGAAACCGATTCTCAATTAAGAATCCAGTGCTTTGCACATCGAAGCAACAATCTATTGTGCCTATTTGTTTCAGGTCTTTCTACTAATTTCTTCGAAGTACAAATATTTTTTTAAAATAGATGTGAATTGTTTGGATGTATTGTAATAGAATTGTTTTGGGGTGTGCTTAAATTCTATAAGAACAGAAGTCCTTGAATGTTGGCTTCTGTCATTGTGTACATCCATTGAGAAGTATTAAGGGAACGCAGTTAATTTTAATGCGTGTGATTTGCCATGCTGGAAAAGTACTATTGGAATAACTCTGCTATGACAGTGTTTGAGGTTGGGCTAGCACCCATAGTTTTTTTTTATTCTAAATATTTCACTGTCCTATAGCTATCTTTTGTGAACTTTACTTTAAAAATAAAAGTGTTTGATACAAGACCAGAGTATGTTTTCTTTCTCAAAAGCCACATAGTCAAATAAATAACTGAGATTCTCCTGTTTTAAGAACTGAGCAAAGATAGTTTGGACCAGGAATTGGATACACTTGAGGGTATTCAGATGGTTCCAGTCTCATTAGTGCACTAGGGCTAGGGTCCAGGAACAGTGACTTCAGCGGTTGTGACTGTTCCCCAATTATCCCCATTTGTACTTAACTGCTGCTCATGCATAGTGTCTGCTGTGTCAGGGTTCTTTTGGGGGCCACTCCAGCTTTAAAATGGAGGAGATGGTGTGGGAAGAGCTGGAGTGGGCTTCCCTACCTACCTCTTCAGTTCCAGCACCTTCCTGAAGGGGTAAAGGTTGGAGCTGCATAGAGGGCATATGGGCACCAGTCCTGGACTGAAGAGAGCGTCAGCCCCTGCAGTGAGAGGCAGCAGGTCTATGAAACTTAAGTTGTAATTCAGTTCTTAAAGTTCCAGAAAGGGCTTCTGCATGGGTGGGTTGGAAACTACAGGCCTGCAGGCTGTATCTGGCTACAGGTGTATCTTGCCTGACAGGAAGTGTCTACAACCAGGATCTTAGCCTGGATACGAAGAATTTCAGGGGTTCTAGTACCTAAAGAAGTAGGTAGCACACCCAAAATTAGACCCTGTACACCATGATCAAGATGAATATGGCCTTGAAAATACAAAAAAGTCTAGATCCCCCCACTCCATATTCCTCCAGGACAAAACAACTGAAAATGCTAGATAATTTTGAACTATATTTTAATATATTTTAAGAGTATTGCTGAGCTGGGAAGAAAGGAAGGATGGCCTTAAAGGCTGCCTCTGGCCCCTAAATAAAAAGCAAAGCAGGACCCCAGAAAGTAAATGCATACTGAAGCTGACGATTGTCATGAAGTCACTTGCTAATCCCTTGGTGATCAATACTAGTTTTTAACATCTATGGTTGCTAAGGGGTCAGAAATGAAGGTTAGTGTCCATTAAGTTGGGAGGTGGTTGTGAATATCTAGCATAGCTAGGACCAAGAAAGGATACAACTGCATTAAAATAACCCTTCTTAAAAATTCAACTAGGAAAGATGGCTTGTACCTCTGGGTAGAAGGAAAAAACAAACTTCTTAAAATTCATAACCACAATCTGGCCCTCATACAGATTTGCAATCTGAATTCACATTTTTTGTATTCTGAAAAATGTTAAACCAAAAATTAATTAAAAATGATCCCTGGTTGCAGTACCCACAGGTGCTCAGTAGAAGCAAACACAAGTACTCTAAAAGTGTGCCTTTTTAAAAAAATTTATTTATTTGACAGAGATCACAAGTAGGCAGAGAGGCAGGCAGAGAGAGAGGAAGGGAAGCAGGCTCCCCGCTGAGCAGAGAGCTGGATGCGGGGCTCAATCCCAGGACCTTGAGACCATGACCTGAGCCGAAGGCAGAGGCTTAACCCACTGAGCCACCCAGGCGCCCCTAAAAGTGTGCCTTTAACCTAAGTCCCAAAGAATTCCCATCAAACATGAATTCATTAACAAAGCAAAAAAAAAGACAAGTCTTCGACAAGATGCATGAAGAAGCAGCTAAAAAAATGTCATAGGTAATGCATAAATATTAGGGCATTATGGACAACTTCATGTTAATTGAAAACTTAGATGAAGTGGAGCATTTCTAGACAAATGTGTTGGATCAAATGGTTTCAAGATGAAACAATCTGACTAGTAATATAAACATTTAAGATTAATAATTTAAAATTGGTGACTTAAAATTTACTCACAAAATACCTGATCCAAATATTTTTACATGTGAGTTGTATCAAACATTTAAGGATCAAATATTTTTTTTCAAAAGATTTATTTATTTGAGAGAGAGGGAGAGGGACTGGGGAAGAGGCAGAGGGTGAGGGCAAGGAGAGAGAACCTCAGGCAGATTCCCTGATGAACACAGAGCCCCAAGTGGGCCTCAATCTCATGACCCTGCTAAGATCATAACCTGAGCAGAAATCAAGAGTTGAATGCTCAACTGATTGAGTAACCCAGATACCCCTAAGATCAAATAAATAAATGTACACACACACAGACACACACACACACATAGACATGTGTGTGTGTGTATCTTTAAAAACTTTATAATTTGAAAGAGAGCGTGCACACAAGGAGAAGAGGGACAAGCAGACTCCCTGTTGCATGTGGAGCCCAACCTGGGGGTCAATCCCAGGATCCTAAGTTCATGACCTGAGCTGAAGTCAGATACCTAACTGAGCCACCCAGGTACCCCATGGTCAAATATTTATAGTCTTATATAAAAATATTCCAGAATATATAAAATATCTGAGCTGAAGTCAGATACCTAACTGAGCCACCCAGGTACCCCATGGTCAAATATTTATAATCTTATATAAAATATTCCAGAATATATAAAAAAAGAATATATTCCATGGTCAAATATTTATAATCTTATATAAAATATTCCAGAAACATTCTTCAACTTATTATTAATGAGTTAGCATGACCTTGATACTGAAACCTACTGGGGACAGTACAGGGAAGGACAGTTGTAAGCCAATCTTACTTATTAACAGATAGAAAAATTTACAAATGATAAGTTATTAAAATGTAGAAAAAATAATGTATTATGATCAAGTTGGGTTTATTCTAAGAATGAAAGATTGGTTTAATATTAGAACACCAATTACTATAACCTGACACATAAATAGATTAAGGAAATAAAAACACACAGCCCAATAGATGTCAAAAAATGTTTATAAAATTTTATATCCTTAATGGAAAAAAACTAAAACTAAGAATAAAGGGAAATTTGGAAAAGGATATTTACTAAAAATAAAAACACAATCCACAAACACCATATTATTGTTAATGTTGAAACTGAAGTTCCTCTATCACCACCTGTCCTAAACATTGTGCTGGAAATCTGAGCCAGTTAAGTAAAGCAAGAAAGAAATAAATATAGAATTGTTAGGAAACAAAGAAAATTATCATCATTTACAGGTAATATGTTTACCTGCATAGAAAATCCAAAAGAATCGACTACTACTATTAGAATAAATGTGAGAATTAGCAAGGTTGTTGGATATAAATTTTAACAGCTTACAAAATGGCCCCAATGGTCCTGACCTTCTGAGATTCATACCCTTACACAGTTTCCTCCCATGCTGTGCCAGAGTTGCTTTGTGTAACCAATGAAATACAGCAGAAATTATGTCATGCTACCTCCAAGATTAGGCTATGAAAGACACTGTGGTTTTCATTTTAGTTGCTTACTCTCTCTTTCTCTCTCAGATTTGCTTGCACTAGGGGAAGTCAGTTACCTTCCTGTGAGCACCCCTGTTGGAGTTGCCCATGTGATGAGGAACTGAGGTCTCCTAAGAGCCTGGAAATGGAGTCTGGTCAAGCTTTCAGATGATTGCACTCTTGGCTCACATCGTGATTACAACCTAATGAGAAACCCTGAGCCAAAACCTCCCAGCTAAGTTGCTTCTAAATTTTTGACTTAAAAAACTATGAGATAATAAATGTTTGTGTATGTGTTTTACGATTTTATTTATTTGAGAGAGAGAGTGAGCAGGCACAAGCAGGGGGAGAGGGAGAAGCAGACTCCCTGCTGAGCAGGGAGCTCACGGTGAGGCTTGATGTTGGGCTCCACACAGGGCTTGATTCTCGGACCCTGGGATCATGACCTGAGCCAAAGGCAGATGCTTAACGGACTGAGCCACCCAGGTGCCCCTAAATCACTGGGTGTAAGCCACTAAGTTTGGGGTAATTTGTTACTCAGCAATAGATGACTAATATAAGGATCAATATCCAATTGAATATCAATCTATATATATGCAATAAACAGAAAAGGTAATTTTTGAAAAAAAGAGAATATTTGACAATAACAGTAATGATATAAAAAGTCTTTGGGATAGGGATGCCTGGGTGGCTCAGTGGATTAAGCTGCTGCCTTTGGCTCAGGTCATGATACCAGGGTCCTAGTATCAAGTCCCGCTTGGGGCTCCTTGCTCCGCAGGGAGCCTGCTTCTCTTTCCGCCTCTGCCTGCCACTCTGCCTGCTTGCATACGCTCTCCCTGACAAATAAATAAATAAATAAATAAAATCTTACAAAAAAAGTCTTTGGGATAAATATAACAAAAGTTTAATAAGATGTTTAAGGAGAAAAGGAGAAAATTATAAGTATATATTGAAAGGCAATAAAGAAATTTACAAATAAAAAGCTATTCAATATTTGTGGTTAGGAACATTTAAAATCATGAAGACATTTACTATTTTAGGGAAAGCCAATCAAAACCAAGATATCAATAGTTTTTTTTTTTTTAAGAAATTTGACAAATTGCTTCTAAAATGTGTGTGGAAGTAGAAAGAGCCCCAAGAAGAGTCAAGAATTTCCTGAAAATGGGGGGGGGGCTTGGTGTAGCAAATACCAAGATGTCTTATAAAATTACAGTGACTGTTACAATGGGGTATAAATTCAGGGTTAAATAAATTTCCAGTGGAACAAATTAGAGTGCCAAGAAAACAGCTCACATATAGGTGAAGGCTTGGCTTGTGACAGAGCTGGCAATGGTAGTAAGTTGGAAGAGAATGGAGTTCACAGTAACTGACCAGGAACAGATGGTTTTCCACATGTAAAAGCATGAAGCCAGGACCTTCCCACATGCTTTGCTCTAAAACTAGGTCCAGGGGCTTGAATAATTAAAGGCAAAAAGGGAAAGCTTTGAAAAATTTTTGAAGAAAATATAGAAGGCTTTGGGACTTTAGAATTGGAAAGGATTTCTAAGATAAAGGAACACAAACAAACAGAAGACCACTGATAAATCTAATCACATTAAAATTTAGAATTTTTTTAAAAATAAAAAGATAAAGAAAGTGAAAAGATTAGCTACAACCTGGGAGTAGTTATAACTGACAAAGGATTAATAACCCAAATATGCAGAGAACTTTGATACTTAATAAGAAAAAAAAATCTATAGAAAAACAGGCAAAAAGACTCAAATAGATATTTCATTTAAGAGGAAACATGAATGGCAACAGACATATGAAAAGATTCTCCACTTCATTAATAAACAGGGAAATGCTAATCGAAACTACAGTGAGATACTATTTCACATCCATCTGAATGGCAAAAGCTAAAACATCTGTAAATAAGTGTCGGTGAGCTTGTAGACAGTGGGTCTCATACCCTGCTGGTGAGTGTATAAACTGGTCTGACCACTTGGGAGACAATTTAGCATTGCAGAGTTGCAGATGCATAGCAATTTCACTTCTATATATGTATCCTACAGAGAAGACTCCAGAGGGTGTATATCAGGAGATACAGAAATATGTTTGTAACAGTGTTACTTGTAAAAGCAAAAACTGAAATCAACACAAATGTCCACTGACAGTAGACTGGATAGATAAACCCTATTATTTCAAGCATAGGTGAAAATGAATGGCAGCTAATCTTGCCAACACAAATGAATCTTACAAACATAAAGCTGAGCAAAAAGTAGGCTACAGAAAATACATCCAGTATGATTATTTTACATTAGATTCAAAACCCCATACATTCCTGGATGTATAGATGTTTTACAAATCTCTCTAGATCTATAACTATAATAAGAGAAAACAAAGGAATAATAAGTAGAATGTGGCACTGAAATTACTTCTGGGGAGGAAGATGGAAAGAATTGGGGAGTAAAATATTACTAACATTTTCTTCCTTAAGCAAAATTCTCACATATACATTTTATATATATCTCACATATAAATGATACCTTATAATAAAAATTTAAGACAGGTTTTATTGATACCTATAGGCACAGTAGAAACTTTTCCATTCACATCCTATATAGAACTTTTATTTTCTTTTCAACATTTTTGGAGGGGAGGTTGGGATGGTCTCTTCCCTATGTAACCCATAAGAATAACAGGTTGTTTTGGAACATCTGGGTTTTGAAACCATTGTACGGCCAGCCTTTAGGATGTGGTCTGAATTCATCACAATGGGCCATTTTTATGTTTTTCCTAACCTTTCAAGGTGCCAGACTGCATCAACTTGAGTAGAAGTTTCCTTTGTGTTCTCATTGCTGCTGCAGAATTAAAACAGAAGCTAAATCCTGCCGCACCTGGGTGGCTCAGTTGATTAGGCATCTCTTTATTCATTCAGCTCAGGTCATGATCTCGGGGTGGTGAGCCTGAGCCCTGGGTTCAGGCTATGCATTGAGCGTGGAGCCTGCTAGAGATACTCTCTCTCCCTCTGCCCCTCCCCCCCCTTAAAAAAAAAAACAAACAGAAGCTATATCCTTAGGTATTTCTATTCAGGACCAGCTATTCTCTAACTTCTTGGTGTTCACACCTGGGTTTCCAGATGACAGGAAAGGGCAGTTCTATCTAACATGGCAACCACTCTCCTAACTTAACATTCTAATTGCAGTAAAAGCCCCTTGCTCATCCTAACACTTACAACTATACACCATCCTGTCATTCGGAATCTGAGCAAAGTCTTTTAGCCCTTATTTACCTACACTAAGGGCGGGTCAAATTTGGGTAGAGAGGTCCCTCCCATCTTGGGATCAGTTCCAACTGCATTATATCATCCACTTTCATTGTGCTTGGAAGCAATAATCAGGTCACGCTTGTGCCCGAAACTTGCCATATAGAGCAATAAAAGATATAGATGCTGCATATCACAAAAGGATACAATCATAAAGATAGCCAGTGGAGGGTCCTGGATATTTGCTGGTACAGGTTCACATAGTCTTTCTGACCCTCTTATGTTCTGTTAATGGATCTAAGTATTAACAGCTCATGACAGGCATGGGTCTACTGAGTCAGAGGAGCTGGTGAGTCACATGCTAATACCTAAGTCCTCCAGCAAATATTTTATCCCAGTCATTTATAATGCTGGGACCAGACTCATAGTTAACTAAAGATGACTAAAACCAAAGACACACACAGATTCAAATGTCTGGTAATGTACACTGCTGGATGATGCAACTTTTAAAATCAATCTTTGGATATATCCTAGTTAATAGTCTATAAACTACTTGTTCATATATCCATTTCTGGATTAATGATACACTCCCTTCCTTGTGGAAGCTGATACTCCAGCTCTGACTGTTTAGGTCATGTGGAACCAAACCTAACATCTAGTCAGAATCTTTTCTTCCCTTTTTTTTTTTTTTATTATGGTATGTTACCTTGATTTAGTTGCTATCAAAGTCCTTAGTTGGAGACTTAAAAAAATCGAAACAAACCCTCAAAGCAGCCACCCTAGTAGTAAGCAACATAAAATATATATGTGCATGTAAACTATTTTCATGACAACTGTCATTGTCATAAAGTTGTTTTTGGATCTTAGAACTTTATGTTGGAAATATTTACTTGAAATGCCATTTGATCTGTCATGATTTTAAGGCTGCTGCAGGTGGATGCAGCCACTGGATGCCTGTGACATAAGATATGATAGAAGGTAGATTCTCTCTCTCTCTCTCTCTCTCTCTCTTTTTAAGATTTTTATTTATTTATTTGAGAAAGAAGCAAAGATAATGACAGAGAGCATGAGTGAGATCGGTGAGCACAAGCGGGGAAGAGAGGGAGAAGCAGGTTCCTCCCTAAGCCGGGAGCCTGATATGGTCCTGGATCCCAGGCATCATGACTATGACTTCAGCTGAAGGCAGATGCTTAACCGACTGAGTCACCCAGGTGGCCCCATGGTAGATTCTCTTATTTCTCAAAGGTGGAGACTGCCTTGAAATGTTCTTTTTGTTTTTCCAATTTCCAAAGTCTGGTCTTTCATCACAAACAGGTTTTGTGTAATGTAATATAATATAAATTTACTTAAATATATGTTAATATGTTTAATATCAAATTTAATATTTAATATCTATTTAAAATTAATAGCATACTAAAAGTAAAAATATTTAATGTTAATATTAAATTTAATATTATATATATATCATTAAATTTTAGCTAAGGGAGCTCAGACAGAGATAAACTGTTTATTGGGGAAGGTGGAGAGGGCAGAGTAGAAGACCATGCCACTGTTTTAGCTTGGGACATGGGAAAATGATGTCCTACCACCTGAGGCCCATACATCTATCTCCTTCTAGACTATGTTCATGGTTCCCCTGGACCCCTGCTCCCCAACTGAACCCACCTCCAGGGCCTGTTCCCGCCTCTGCTCTGAGTGTGTCCTCCTGAGGGTAGAGTACACCAGCAGTGGCTGCACCCTTGGTCCCGAGAAGTAGCTATTTGGAGGATGGGGTGGGAGAGTTCTCCTGTCCACTGCATAAGAGTGAGGGGGTGCAAGATGAAGTCGGGGCGGGGGGGACAGAAGGGAACTAGCCAGGCTGTGGCCTCCCTTGGCATTCTTGCCGTGGGCCCCGTGAATCTTGGAAGTCTTTAACTCCCCTAACTCTGCTTGCTCTTTCACATCTCAGCCATTTAGTTCCTTGGGGACTGTCAGCATCCTTTCATTGATCTTTATTCACTGCTCTTTTTGTGCATGCCCTTCCCACCTATCTCTGCTCCTACACCCTTCCTCACCCTGATTCTTGGTCTAGCCCTCCAACTTGTCTCTTAGAAGATGGTGGTGGGGGTAGTGTGCTGTCAGTTACAGGGGGCCATAGAGGGGCAGTGGGTCAAGGCCTATCTCTGTAGAGTTTTACAGGTTTGCCTTGGGTGGGGAGCAGGGACCCTGTCCTGGGCGGTATTGCAGAAAAAGGGAAGAGCTTTGGTCTCTGAGTCCTTTGTAGATAAGCAATGTGACCTGGAGAAGCCAAGGGCTTCTAGAAGACTCCTGATCAGCTCACTGGCAGAGAAAATGGTGGCATTCCTGACTGCGCTGTGAGAGCTACACTGCTCTGATAGGGACAGAAGCACTTGGAGGACCTCATCTCCCAGGAGTTACAACCTTTGGTCTCTAGAAAATTAGCATCTTATAACTCTATTTACACACTGTATTAAAACATCCAAGGCACATTTTCTAGGTCTATTATGTAATGTGACACAAGTACAATCTGCCTAAACTGGACTTGGAAGAAATCTTGTCATCAGGAGGATAAGGTAACTAATTCCACTGTTCCCTTTGCCTTCCCTTTGCTATTTGGCTGATGTCCCCCTCATTCTTCATGTCCTCAGAGTGGTCTACTCTAACTACCCAATCTCAAATAGGTAGTCCCAGATACTCTCTTTTATTCACTATGTCATCAAATGTTGCTGAGTGCCTGTGAAGTGCCTAGATTCCTCAATCTATGTCCTCATGGAACTAAGATTTACTGAGCATTTATTAATGTACCAGTTACCATGTTAAGAGTGTTACTTGCATTTTCTTTCTTTCTTTTTTTTTTTTTTTTGCATTCTCTTATCTAACTAATCTTCTGAGGTGGGTACTGTTATCATCACCATTTCACATGTAAGAAAGCTGAGGCACAAAGAGGTTAAGTAATCTACCCAAGGGCACACAGTAAGGGGCAGAGCTGGGATTTGAACCCAAGAAATTTGATTCCAGGGCCTGGACATCTCCTCTCATAGTACCCCACTCTTTTCTTTCACCATAAGTCTTGAATTACAGTTTTTACCATATATCTTGAATTACAGAGTGTGGGTGTGGGGTGCCCATGATTCTGTGTCTGGTGAGGAGAAGTTTACAGGGCCCTTAAGATGTAGGAATCAGGTGAAGATGACATGCTGAAAAGGCTATGCAGCCATGAAGTGAGGAAGAGTGTGAGGATTTACACACTTACAGCCAGAACACTGCAAGAGTTAATAATGCGCCTCCAGCAGGCTCAAGTCTTATTGTTTATTTATAGAAATGCCTTAGAGAGTTAGAGAAGGGGAGGGGAAGGGCAGAATGTGTTTCTGTGCAGGAGTGTGTGTGTGTGTGTGTGTGATAGACTGACAGACCGAGATGGCCAAGGGGCTTGGGGGCAGAAATTTCCAAGTTCCATTTTTCCCTTGACTTCCATTAAACACATACACCCTGCCTTCTCCCTTCTCCTCTTCTACACTCCCTTATCTCCCAGCTGTCTTAGTGCCATCTCCTCTGGCTTATCCTGTCTAGACACCTTGTCTGACCTTGAACTATCACTCAATCCTTCCCGGTGTTGCTTCAGCTCCGGAGAGCCGAGTCCTGGCAGAGGCCACACTGAAAATAATTCAGTATGAAAGCTGGGCTTGTTCTCTTCAAAGGGTGAAGCAGGCTAACAAGAAAGGATGAGAGAGTTCCCCTACCCCACCTCCAATCCTTCCAAGTCCTCTCTTGGAAACTACCCTTCCCCTTCTGGGGATGACCTCTGTCCTTAATGAAATGAGAGAAACAGAACATCAAGACTTGCTTCCTTTTCAAATGAAAAGACTGATCTTACTGAAGTGCATTTTAAATGCTGTCTGGCAAGTGTGGGTGGTTGGGGGAGGGGAAGGGGCTGACTTGCCCTTTCTTTGCTAATTATCTGGGAATCTGGCCCATCCACACTTTCTCCATGAAACTGGAAAGGCAATGTATCATTGTGGGAGAGATACTGCAATTTCTCCAAATAGAAGCATAGCTCTTCTTAGGGTCTTTATTTACAAGCTCAGCTGTGTTCTTTGAACATGTTAGTATTTAGAGGGATGGAAATTGGGCAGGAGCCACTGAAGAGGTTTTGGGTAAGACCTCTGCTCCACTCCAGGGCCTATGCCCAAGGACAGCTGGAAAAGAAAAGAAGCTTAAACGTTTGGGAGCTGTAAGGAGCTGAATGGAAGGAGCACACATGGAGGAGCAGAGTGGTTGGCAATGGCCCTCTTGAGGAGAGACCTAGATGGGTGGATTTGGACAGAAAGAGGAAAAGAAATAGTGTTCTGGAAGGGCATAAGAGCAAGGGAAAAGGCAGGAAGTGGGGATGACTATAGTGTTTGGTAGGAAAGCAAGGAGATAAATGTGCCTGGCTATAGGGCTGGGGCTGCAGTAAGGTAAGGACCAAGTGAATGATGGGGACTGAAGAAAGCAGACTTTTTTTTTCCCTCTAGCTAATAGGGAGACAGATTGAAGTTTATCTTGACTTAGAAGCAATGCAATGAGAACAAAGGGTTAAGAAAGTCTGACCAGGATGGCTCAGGGAGAGAGAGATAAGAAGCAGAAATTTCGTGGGGGTGGTAACTTCAGGTGAGGAGGGACAAAAACCGAGGCCGGGGTGGGCATTGGGCCTTGCTGGATGTGAGGGGAGCAAGGCAGCTCCAGCCCATCTGAGTGAGTTGCTCTAGGGGCCTGAGTGCAGAATGAGAAGAGGTTCTTGGCTGGGCCATCTTGGCCACAATTGCCCAGTTAAGGAAAAATGGCTCTCATAAACATGAATGACTCATACCATAGGGCTGGGTGCACAGATACTCTTGATGCCTCCTACTCAACTCAAGGAAAAGTTGCTGTTGTTGCTGTGGCTATTGGTTTCTAGTTGTTTGGTTTGTAGTTGGCAGTGATGGCCAAGAATTGAAGGTCAGTGGGCATGCTTTTTATTTGGCTTAGTGAGTGTTTGGTTCTTTGTGGGAAATCCAATGCTCAGAATTTCAATTGCTAACTCTTTTTAGACAGAAGTCATGCACTTACCAACCTGTGTTTTAAGAGCCTGTTATTGCAATGAAGATATCTGGATAGTAAAAATGGTTAATGAAGAACCTTTACTAACATTTATCTATTATAAAGAAGTATTTTCCTTAAGGACTTCCTAACTCAGAGCCTATCTACTCTTTCTTTGTCCACAATTCTAATTAAATCACATTCTTGTTTCCTAGCCCACAGAAACGTCAAGGGTTAAAAAGAGTTTGTGTCAAAAGAGATATGTGGGGGCACCTGAGTGGCTCAGTGGGTTAAGCCTCTGCCTTCAGCTCAGGTCATGATCTCAGGGTCCTGGGATCGAGCCCCACATCGGACTCTCTGCTCGGCGGGGAGCCTGCCTCTCTGCCTACCTGTGATCTCTATCTGTCCAATAAATAAATAAAATCTTAAAAAAAAAAGGGGATATGTGTGTTTGTGTTTGTGAGGGGGGTGGCAGTGATGGTAGTCACACCAGTAACAATGAAATGAAGTGATTAATAATAAGACAGGAAGGGACAAAAAACTCAAGAAGCATAGCCCCCCAGGACTACTGAGTGTCCAAAAACCTGCATAATCCACCAGGGCATTTTTGCATGGTAATAATCACTGTTTCACAATGATAACTGTGAATTTTTAAGAGAAGAGTAAGTTATATTCCACACATTCTGTTTAAGGAGACTGGGAAGGACATAACACTTTTCAGAAAGATTTCCATTTTTATGAGGGGTAATAAATTCAAATGCCTCCAAGAGCCAAGAGGGTAATGTAAATTAGTGAGATGGACCAAGTGTACACAGTTGAAGGTGTGGTCCATCCAAAGACATGGAAATTCAATAAAAAAACAAACTACTGGTGGTGCCAGTGAAAACAGGTATGCCAGCTGAGTGAGCCAGGAGGCTGTCTGGGTAAGATGCCTGGTCAGAGCAGTTAAATTTCAGTTTTAGTGCTCACAGCCTTCTGGAAAGTCCTGAATGAGGAAGAATCTGCTTCCCAGATGTAGGTAAATGAGTTGCTGGTTTATGTATATGTCAAATGCTTTTGTACTTTCCCCTAAATTCAGGTGGCATGTCTAATGATGGTGACAAAATTAAGTCAGCTTCTGGAGAAGGTTGACAGACTAAAATAGGCTGTAACTGCCTTTGAGAATTCTTCCTTTACATAATTAATGAGACGTTTGTAAGTTTTAAGAAATATAAAACTGGCTGAATTCTGTATAAGAACCCTTGAAGAACTGTAGAACATTGAGAAACAATGAGATCCAAAAGACTGAGACCAAAGTGAAAGTTGATGATGATGACAGAAATTACTGGAGAAAAAAAAATGATAGAAAACAAGAAGATGAAAATATTGTCAGATGATTCAATGAGAGGTAAAGGATATGAATAATCAACTCATAGGATGTGAGGTGAAGTGCATGATAGGGGAAGTTCAAACTGCAATCCCATACACAGCCCTGGAGCAGCACTGGCCCCCCCAAGGGGAATTCAGCACCTTTTGCTTGAATAAATGCTTCTCATCCTGTCCGTGCAAATGTAACCATCCCTCAGAATAATATATTGCTCAAAATATAACTTTAACTAATGAGGAGTTGTACTGGTCTCGTAAGCATGCTTAAAGATGACTGTGAGAAAAACATGTAATAGCAGCAGGCCTCTGGTGGAGGGGATGATACTGTCCTTGAAGCCCAGCAGCTGGGTACACCTGGCTGGCTCAGGGCTGAATACCGCCCTGCTTCCCTTTCTTGCTTCGTCCCCTAGCTCACAGAAAGCCTGCTGTTAAGGTAATCTCTTTACTTGCACTTGCTCAACTACAAATCCATGCTGCTGGACCAGACACACCTTACTCCTTTTCTTGTTTACCTCGCTTACCTCTAAGACTTGTGACCAACACATGACTCACATTCCTTCTTGTTTACCTACTAGACCTATGGCTATTGTATAACCACCTTTTCTTCTCCTTTGTCGTTATCTTGTATCTAATAAATAGGCGACTGAGGAGTTGTTCAGGGCGACAGTCCTTACAGCTATAGTCCCCTGCTCCCTCTCTCTCACAGTTGACTTGTTTGTGCCTCATTCTTCTCCCATGAACCGTTAGGAAAGCAGCATGCAAAGATATCTTTTAGCCTCAAAAGAAGACAGATCCTTATGAATTTTGCCTTCTTAATGACCACTAGTGCATCACAGGGATGGACTTTGGATAGAATTTGCTTCTACTTCCCCAAAACTGTTCTGTCACTAAGTACATGCAAAAATCAAGAATTTGCTCATTTGGACTTACTGTATTACATCTGAAAACAAAATGAATTGCTTTTATAACAAAGCAGTATCTGAATAAAAATATTAATATATGAATAAATAAAATACGCCCATATTTTCTTAACTACTGAAAGCTGCTTTAAAAAGTATGCCATACGTAATTATTTTGTTCCTCTTAAGTGGAAATTATTTTCTGTTTCTGTTTTAAAAAAGCTGCCAATGGGTGAGGGTAATGACATTGTCCTTGCTTTCCCTATACCCTTTCCCCCAACTCCAAGGAATATGTGATTGTAATATATTAGAAACCTAGAAGTGGGGGCGCCTGGGTGGCTCAGTGGGTTAAAGCCTCTGCCTTCAGCTCAGGTCATGATCCCAGGGTCCTGGGATCACCCCAAATCAGGCTCTCTGCTCAGCGGGGAGCCTGCTTCCTCCTCTATCTCTCTGCCTGCCTCTCTGCCTACTTGTGATCACTGTCTGTCAAATAAATAAAATCCTTAAAAAAAAACAACAACAAAAAACCTAGAAGTGCTAGCAGACAACGCAAGGAAGGAAGTCCAAAGGTGAAAGTGGACAGAAGTGTATTTCAACCTGTTTGCATGCTAGAATCACCCAGGGGGCTTTACAAATATAGACACCCAGGCCTAACAGAGATTGTTATTTTTGTTTTTTTAAAGATTTTTTATTTATGTACTTGAGAGAAAGAAAGAATACAAGCAGGGAAAGAGTAGAGAGAAAGGGAGAAGCAGACTCTCTGTTGAGCAGGAAGCCTGATGATGGGCTCAGTCCTGGGTCTCTGGGATCAATCATGTATTGAGCCAAATGCAAACGCTTAACTGACTGGGCCACCCAGATGTCCCTCTAATAGAGATTCTAAATCCACTGGGTTGAGGCCCAGGCAGGAGCATTTTTAAAGCTCTCCAAATGATTCTCATGGCCAGCCAATCCCACTTAGGACTGGGAACTACTGGTCTACAGGAACCAGGGAAGGGCTTTGTTAAGATGCCCCAAAGGGGGTGGCTGGGTGGCTCAGTGGGTTCTGGGATCAAGCCCCGCATCGGGCTCTCTGCTCAACAGGGAGCCTGCTTTCTCCTCTCTCTCTGCCTGCTTCTCTGCCTACTTGTGATCTCTGTCTTATAAATAAATAAAAATCTTAAAAAAAAAAAAAAAGATGCCCCAAAGGTGGGTGACTAAAGTGACTTTAGTCTAAAGTGACTAAACAAAGTGACTAAACAAAGATCCTGAGTGTTAACAGAACCATTTGCTTTCCAAGGAAGGCAGGACCTATAAAAGAGGCAGCTTTCTACTCTCTATTGCCTTTATTCTACTTCCCAGGGAGAACAAAAGCCCAAGCATTCTGGTTATAATCATCAGGAGTGGCTGGAAAGTACAGGTGGAGAATGGAGGCAGCATGGGACAGAATTTATTTATAATCCACAATGAAGGACAGAGGGACCCCCAAGGACTAGGCTGAACTCTGGCATGCTTCATTTGGCTTCTTAGGGGCCCACATAGTGACTTTGGCTGCATCTAATCTGGTTTCATAACTGTGCACTGTAATTAATCTTATCATATCTTTTATTCTATGTCACCTCTAAATATTTTTGTAATGAGTAAGATTTGAATAAATCCATTAAAAAAACCTGCATAGTTTGTATTTGAGGACTTCATGTTAGAGTAGATAGTGCATCCACAGTGTAGTCCCCAGTTTGGATGAGAGGCCAAACTGAGAGAGCTGTGGGAGAGCAGGGAAAGGGGAAGACCAAGGGCTTGGGAAGAGAAAACTTGGATCTCTTAGGTTGATGAGATGGCATTCACTGATCAAAGATAAATGCTACAGACTCACTGACTGATGAAACTGAATAGTTCGCCAACCATCTGACTAAACCATCTCAATTTACAGGGGATGAAAGTAAAAAGAGGGAAGTTAAGGCAAACATAGCAGAGTTCCTTACTCCCAAGTCTATCAGTGGTGAAGCTAAAAAGCTACCCAGGTGCTTTCCCCGTGGCCATTCATACTTCAGTGAAAATTACTTTTAACCAAAGACTCAGTTGCCTGTCTCTCAAGTCTGTTTGGTTAAATGAAAAAATGGAATCTTGGGGTCAGGGGTAAGGGAGGAGGGGGTAGGCCAATAGGAAGAAGTAATAGGTATACTATGATCTTGTAAGCACAAAAGGCAAACTTTTGTGACTTGTCCAGAAGAGCTTCGGATATTCAGAAAACTTCAGGAGGGCAATGGCCACCTACATCATGTTCATGAGGCATTTATCTCAGAACATGGCCCACAATAATCGAGATCTGGCCAGAACTTGTCTAGCAGAGAAAGCTGACCTTTCTGTTTACCTTAATGCATGAAGCTAGAAAGCAGAAGACTGCGCAGAGGCGTAAACATATCATTTCTTTTTAGAGGTCTCAGCAGGAAGATTAACAATTAGCATTGAAGAAATTCTTTCTCTGGTTTCCTAAAATTTCTGCCTTATGAACAAACCAGCAAGCAGAACTCAAATGTCTCAAAGGGCAAGCATAAATATGATCACTCCTTTGTCCAGAGAAGCCCTTCCTTTTGAAATAAATTATTTCAATCCACATGATTGTGCTGGACTCTGGGATATTTTTGCTTCAAATTATATTTGTTTTGGGCAAGCCAGAATTATAGGAGAATTGAATGCTTCTTAGCAGATCCTTTGCTATGTTTGGAAAGTAAAAGAAACCTCTGCCAGTAGAGCTCACAACTATATTTATGATTTGTTTTCACTGTCACCGGTTCCAAATGTTGGGCTACCTATTGGTTTTCAAGTGAGTTTATTTTCACAAAATCAACATGTGTGTGATGAGGTCTGATAAGGCCTTCCTCCAACATTCTGAAGTCTGACTTGCTTTCAGAAACCCTTGGCCCTAAATTAAATTTGGAGATGTATTTATATTTGGGGGTAAAAAAGACAAACTGAGACTTGGTAAATAAGTAAATGAATAGAACTGAAGCCCAAGGAAAAGAATTGCAGCTTTGATAAATGGCAACCTGATTTTGAGAGGAGATGCCTTTATTTAACCACCAGCGTAGCCAAATGGCCTGGGATGAAGGCTTTGCAAAAGTTCCCCAAGCAGACCATACAAAGTAGGGCTCTGAATTGCAATGAATCCTTTCATTTACCTCTAAATTAATCCCTTATCAAAACAATGCTGGCCTCTGAAAGAAGGTTTTCATATTGAAAAGAGAATTTGCTTGTAAGAACTTGTTGAACCTATTATATAATTCCGAAGACTTTGCCCCTTTAGGTCAATGTTACTGGTGTATGAATTAATTTCACAGTGCCTTAAACATAGAAGGATTCAACTTAGCTTTATGCTTTTTTTGATCTGGATTTTTTGAGAGGCCACAGTATTGTTGAAACATGTTTTACATTTTCAACTTAAGTACACAGTTTGTCTTTTGTGCTTCAGAGGTAACAGTACAACTTTGTACAAATAACAGTCATCAGGGTCACAAACAACTATTTGTGCTCATTGTGGCTAGGAAGTAGAGTGAGTGGAGATGGGTAAACCCAAAGTATGCAGGTTTGACAGCCTTTTTGTTTGTCATTTATGAATCAAGGAGAGGGTGGTTTCTTCCTGTGAGCTGCAGCCTATTCTCCAACTTCTGTGGGGGAGGGGATGCGTGGTGATGACTGAGAGCTGCAGATGACCATCACAATAACCGTTACTGAGTGCTAACTGTTTTTTAGGCACTGGAGGCCCTAGAAATTCACAAGTGAGTAGGGCCAGGTACAGTACAGTAGAGATTCCAGAAATAAATCCACACGTATATGGTTAACTGATCTTTGACAAGGGAACCAAGAATACACAATGGAGAAAAGATAGTCACTTTAATAAATGGTGCTAGAAAAACTGGATATCCACATGCCAAAAAAATGAAATTGCACTCTTATCTTACACTGTACACAAAAATTAACTCAAAATGGATTAAGGACTTAAATGTAAGACCTGAAACCATGCAACTTCTAGAATAACATAGGAAAAAAGTTTCTTGACATTAGTTTTAGCAATTTTTTGGATATGACACCAAAAACACAGGTAACAAAAGCAAAAATAAACAGGTGGGACAACATTGAACTAAAAAACTTCTGCATAGCAAACGAAATAGTCAACAAAATAAAAAGGCAATCTATGGAATGGGATAAAATACCATTGCAAATCATTTATCTGACAAGGGGTTAACAGCCAAAATATACAAGGAATTCACACAACTCAATAGCAAAACAAAAACAAAATAAAAAACACAACAACAAAAACCCATATAACCTGATTTTAAAATGGGTAGTGATTTTTTCCAAAGAGGACCTACAAACTATGAAAATGATATGAAAAGTGCTATGAAAAGATGTTTAACATCATTAATCATCAGGAAAATCCAAATCAAACAACAATGAGATTATCACCTCATACCTCTCAGGATGGCTGTCACCAAAAAGATAAGAAACAAGTGTTGGTAAGGGTGCAGAGAAAAGGGAACCTTTGCACACTGTTGGTGGGAATGTAAACTGGCATAGTCACTACGGAAAACAAAATAGAGATTCCTCAAAAAATTAAAAAGAGAGCTATCATATGATTTAGCAATCCTACTTCTGGGTATATAGCTAAAGGAAATGAAATCCTGTCTTGAATAGATTTCTGCATGCCCATGTTTATTGCATCATTATTCACAACAGCCAAAAGACAGAAACAACCTGTTAGTGGATGAATGAATAAAGGAAATGTGGCATATATACACAATGGAATATTATTCAGTCATAAAAAGCATCCTCCATTCGTGTTAATGTGGATGAACTTTTAAGATTCCACAAATATCTTAAAAAGCTGATCTCATAGAACCAGAGAGTGGAATGGTGGTTGCCAGGGGTTGGGGGGAGGGCAAGGGAGTTGAGGAGATGTTAGTCAAAAGATACAAACTTTCAGTTATAAGATGAATAAATTCTGGGGATCTAATGTATAGTTAATAACACTGATTTTACTGTATACTTGAAATTTTCTAAGAGAATAGGTCTTAAGTATTTTTACCACACACAAAAACATGGTAACTCTGTAAGGTGACAGATGTATTAATTAACTTGATTGTGGAAATTATTTCACAATGTATACATAAGTCAAATCATCATGTCACACATTCTATAAAAAAAGGAAAAGGATCGTGAACAGTCCTTGCTCTAAAAAATCTCACAGAATCTCACATTGATCAGACACACACGCACATAACTTTAATTATAAGTTGGCATTAAGTGTCATGAGGGAAAAACAACTGGAGAGTACTGATGGAAAACTTGACTTAGTCTGGGAGTTTCAGAAAGCTGATGACACTACAAATGAAACGAGGTGACTGGGTAAAAGGGGGCAGTGATGGTGTTGGGATGCTCCAGGCAGAGGGAATAGCCTGGATACAAGTGTATACTTGGCTACATGAAAACTCCCACATGGTGACAGGAACAACCTTCTCATGCATGGAAGGCACCCAATTTATAGCTCCCAGCAAACTCTTACCTTATCATTCAAAGACTGTTGTAAAAGTTGCCTCTTTTGGGGCGCCTGGGTGGCTCAGTGGGTTAAAGCCGCTGCCTTCAGCTCGGGTCATGATCCCGGGGTTGTGGGATCGAGCCCCGCATCGGGCTCTCCGCTCTGCGGACAGCCTGCTTCCTCCTCTCTCTCTCTGCCTCTCTGCCTACTTGTGATCTCTGTCTGTCAAATAAATAAATAAAATCTTAAAAAAAAAAAAAAGTTGCCTCTTTTATGAAGCTTTTTTTTCAAACCCTACAACCAGATTGAATGAGTCCATACTTGAGCTTCTATTATACACATGACACAAAAGTGTGAAGATTCTTCTTTGAATCTGAGAGGTAGTACCATGCGAGGAGGCTATAGAGCCAGGCTTTCTGAATGAATTCAAACCCTGACTCAACTATTTATTTTCTGTGTGACCTTAGAAAAGTTGTTTATTAACATCTCCGCATTTCAGTTTCGCAATTTGGAAAATGGAGACAGTAATAGTACCTTGCTCACAGTTTGATGGGAGGACTGGGAGAGTTAAGACATGTGAAGTGCCTGGCACACAGGGAAACCTCATCAATGAAAGCTTTTTTTGTTAGTTCTGAGCATGTCTGTTTCCTTATTAGTTTTGCCCAAGTGCTCAGAGCTGTCTAGAATCTAATCAGGAACTCCACCCATTTCTCCTAACACCTAACATATCTCTTAACATTCCACTGTTCCTCCTAGGATTTCAGGCTGCCTTCAATCACAGTGCCTCCTAAACTTTATGTGTATTTGAATAATGGAGGAATGTTGTTAAAATACAGATTCTGATTCAGTTGGTTGGAAGTGGGGCATGACCATCTGCATTTCTAATAAGTTACCAATGATGCCCATACAGCTAGTCTGAGGACCATACTGCACTGGGGCTCTACACTAACCTCAGGGAGCTCTCTGAGGCTGCCTGAGTCTGGGGGAGAGAAAGAGTCTATGGAACAAGAAGGGGCTCAGTCAGCAACTCGTGCACCTGGCCACCGAACATCACTATGTTCTTCCCTCCCTCTGGCCTGCTGCCTGCCCTGCAGCACTTACTCTGTGTAAGGGAACATCATCAGGCTGCCACCAGCAGTTCTTGAGGGTAGAATCAGTCAGGGTTTAAGAGAAAGGGAGAGGGAGAGACAAGGAAAGAGGAAGAAGGAGTTATTATTTCAGGCCAGCAATCTGGAAATGCAGATGAGTCCCTATAAAAGCCTTGAGTTTGAAATCTGTAGGGCAGGCCAGCAGGCTGGAAAACTCAGGATTTCTTGAGGTAGAATTCCTTCTTTCCTGGGAAAGCTCAGCTTTTGCTTTTAAGGCCTTCAAGTGGTTAGATAAAGGCCACTTATAGTTTAGAGGGCTTCACAAGTCAACTGACTGTAAATGTCAATCACACTGGCAAAAATACCAACATCTAATGTTTGACCAAATAACTGGGCACCAGAGCCTAGCCAAGTGATAAAATGAAACATCACAAGGGCCAAAAGGAATGGCCTGCTCCATGGCTTCAGATGTCCTCCACCTTGTCAGAGCATTAATGAGTCTCTTCTGAAACCCTCTTCCCTTCCGGGAAAAGAACTCCATGGGCCTGACTCCTATCTGGGGGTTTAAAGGGTGACATTACAGTTGAGAGTTGCTTCTGTGCCTGTGGTTTGTGCTCTGTTGTACCCAAATTGAGCCTGACTGACCACCTTTTTGGCACTGGAGGCTAAATTTCTTGATGAAAAACAGAAAGTTACTTCAATTCAAACAGCACTTGCCTTGGAATGCCAAGCTCCAGATTAAGAATTCAGACCCTATTTTTGTGGGAGTTATGCCACCAGGTTGTAAGCAGTGGTGATTCCTTCTAGGGGGTCTTGGACTGCTGCTAAGAGCCTTGCTGTGGCTATGACCCATTCTGGCCTCAGAGCAGCAGTGAATAAATGCTTTGCAGTCCTCAGGGAAATGTCCAGTAAGCAAACACCACACCGTGGGACAGTGAAAGCAGACATATTCAAGACTTCACATTTACCTTTGTACTGCCTTCTCAGTGAACCTTTCAGTTGGTGCTTTCATTTTATTATCATTATAATCATGCAGATAAGCAGGTAGAGATTGTTAATCTCTATTTTTCTCCTGACATGATGAAATGGTACCATCTCTTGGCCCAACTGCTCTAGGCTAGATGACAAAAAGGAAAATGCCCTGCTGTGGAATCTGGTGGACTTGAGTTGAAGGTCCTGTTCAACCCTGTACTAACTGAGTGACTTTAGGTCTCTGTGAGCCTCAGTTTCTATATCTGTAATAAATACCTTGAATGTCTGAAGTAACGATTATGTGTATTAATGTAGCTCAGTGCCTATCATTTGGCAGGTACTTAAAACATGGTGGTAACTTTTCAGTATTACTGTAGTAGCCATGCCTCAGGGTGTACCATTCATAGCACACTGCTCTGGTGCTGCTTCTATCCACAGCCCTTGATGAGGTACCTGGGTTTGTGCTATGTGGTCCACCACTCAGTCACAGCTAACTGGGTGAAGGAAGGTTGCTTAACCCGGAATGGACTCAGATTCCTCCAGGAATTTGGAACTGGAACATTGAAGAAATGAGTCATTGAGCTGTGGGGAACTGAGCTGAAAGGCCATGTAGTCTTGGGGACTGAGGCAATTGGGATGACTACTGTGCACACTGAGGTAGTGGCAGAGGAAGCCCTTTAATGGAGAGAAAGGAGGAAGTGAGCACAGTCATAGGGTAGAAGAAATAGATCACACAGCCCTTGAAGACAGACCTATAGTTCTTAATGTCTTCCTGGTTCCCATGAAGGCAGGTAGATTCTTTCCTGCCCTCGGATTCCATAGGATGTATAATCTCCTAAGTCCTTCTCTCTTCTCCTGAGCTGGCTTGAGTATCTTTTCCTTATCACAAGAAGATCAATGATGAGAACTAAATGCATAAGAAATGGAGGTTCTGAGAGGTACAATGAGTAGGTGAGTCCAGACACCTAGTCGAGGGCTCATTCTACTACTTTCTGCTGCCTTGTAATCCTCCTTATCTAGCAAGGACTGTTATTACAGCCATGATTTCCTTGTCTCACCTGCTAACTAGGAGTCTGAGGTGGGCTGGGGAAGGAAGATGTGGCCTGTCACAGAAGATGTGGTGCTAACCTTGCCCAGACCCTTGCTGACTTCTCCTCCATGTTCCATGCAGCTGCTTTCCCAGGCTCAGCTCAGAGTACTGAAAGTGCCTCTGGTGTCTTCCTCCTTGAGGTGGGCACCTCTCAATGGCCTCCCTGTCTTTATTTCTCTAAAGGGGAGAGGTTATTGGGTTAGTGGAGCTGGATCCCACAGGATCTGGTTCAACTTGACTCTAACTCAATGAAGTTATCTATCATAGAAGTCCGGTTTCTCTGACTTTTCAGTGCTGTCTGTGAACCAAAGCAGATAACCTAGGACCTGAACATAAAGAAAAATCTAGAGATGTCCTAGGGCAGCTCTCTCAAGTGTTCCAGAAATGGCTGGTCTGGACTTAAAAATCACTCTAAGCATCAGAGGGGCTGGAATGTTGAGGGAGTCCAGTCCAGTCCAGGAAGTCCACCTGTCCCATGGGCCAGAATGTTGAGCACCCCATGTGGCTTGGCTAGAACTGTGCTTTCCAAGTTTGAGTATATTGAAGACAGCCTACATCAGTATCACAGGGGTGCATATTAACATACAAATCACTGAATCTCTTTCTAATTCAGGATGTCTAGGATGAGGGTGGGGAAGCTGTAATTTCAACAAGCACTAGACGGTTCTGATCATCAGCCATGATGGAAACTACCCTCAAGGGCCTTGTTGATGTCAGCCTAAGTCTTTGAAAAGGTCCTGCAGCAAACA
>RCUC01156042.1:0-27368 GCA_003697995.1 Taxidea taxus jeffersonii | reverse complement strand
TTTTCCGAGCCCGTCTGAGGCCGAGCAACTATGGGCGTTGCTGCGTGCTGGGCTTTGGGAGGTCTGCGGTCACTAGGGGAAGAGCCGCAGAAGCAGCAGGTTGTCCCAAGAAGACACACACATTTTCCACTGCTGGTTTTCTCCATCTCTGGCTAGCTTAAGCCACACGGACACAAAAGTGCCGCGTGATGACGGTCAGATGCTCTTTGTAATTCCACAGCGATGAGTCTTTTTTGTAACATCCAGATGTCAGTGCTATTTTGGGCAGATGTTCTGGGGAGCAGTTGGTGATGACCTCACAAGGGCGTGACTTTAAAGAGCAAATAACACAGTGCGGGGAGTGAAGCCGGACTCTGCTCTCCTAGACCCTGGGTTGCAGGCCCCCCACCCCGTGTCAGGGTGCCCCCACACCACTCCTGCAGGGGGAGGGGGCCACAAGCATGCCTTCAAGCCCTCCTTGCCCCCAGGCTGCCGGGTGAGCTCAGAACACGTGCAAGTGATCTGCAGCCTTTGAGAGAATTTCCCAGGGACAGGTCACCCCGATACTCTGCTGAGGGCCCTGTTCCCATCCTCCTCCTTAGGGCAGCCTTTGTGACCAGGTCAGCCTCTTAACCTGTCTGAGACCCTGTTTCTTCATTTATAAAATATATATAATATATATATTTAATATAAAATATAAAATAATTTAATATATTTATATTATTTATATTTATATTATAAATACAATATACTTAATATAAAATATAAAAATGGATAATAAATAATTTCTTGTAAGTAAAGAAAAAAGTAATACGTACATGGCAGAGAATCCGAGAATCAGGTGAGATCCCGTGGGCTGTGGCATTTTGCTTTCTGGAAGGCGCCACACAGATGCTAATCATCATGGCAGCAGGCTTCTAAGGAAGGCATTAGGCCTCTCCCCAGAGCTGGGTAAGCGTTGGCTGGCCCCTCAGGGGTTCATCCCTGGTAAACTCCAAGCCAGTGAAAGAGCCCTTTCTCAGGAGGTCTCCAGCGGGGCATCACCAGCCTCTGCTGGGATTCCTGCTGTCTTCTCAAGCTTGCTCTTTTCCAAGGTCCCCTATTTCAACCAGAGATGGGGTTCAGAGCTCCACATGCCCCATTCTGTGGAGCCCGACATCACCCCGATAATTCCCAGGTACTGGTTTTCAGGCTCTCCGGAGCCATGCTCTCCAGCGTGGTGGCTGGTCTGAACGCGGTTACTGAGCTCTTGAGAGATGGGAAGTCCCAACGGAGATACTGTCAGTGACAAGTACGCTCTGGAGGGTGAAAGGCTTACTGTGAAAAAAAGAGTAGAAAATCCCATTAACTCATACACCTTTAGAGAAAGTTTTATATGTACGTTAATTTTATGTTTTCATCTTTCGCGCATTAAATAATTTGGATACATTGAATGCTGGAGAATATTGAAGTCAATTTCACCTGTTCACTTTTACTTTAGTAATGTGACCATTGGAAGAATTTAAGTTACATCGGAGGCTCCCATTATACTTTCTTCTTCTTATTATTATTGGACAGTGCTGCTCTAGAATTATGTAAAATAAACCAGATACAGCCTCTTTATTCCAGCTGCCCCTTCAGATATATTACGATATGTATTTTAGGAGCACCTGGGTGGCTCAGGTCATGATCCCAGAGTTCTGGGATCAAGCCCCGTACTGGGCTCCCTGCTCGGCAGGAAGCCTGCTTCTCCCTCTCTCACTCCCCCTGCTTCTGTTCTCTCTCTCGCTGTGTCTCTGTCAAATAAATAAATGCAATCTTTAAAAAAAAATTATATTTTATGCCCCAAAGCTTGTCTTCTTGTCTATACCTATGTATTGATTAAGCACTTGCTGTGTGCCAGGCACTGTGTTAGGTTCCGGGATGGGCTGTGATGCTGAACTTTGGTGGGGGACATATTAATCAAGTCTCACAAGCAGGGCTCTGGTTCCACTTGTGGCTCCAGTGCCCCGTTTTCCTCCTCCTTAGTACATTTGTTATTTTACACTAAGCTGACATTTACAGTGAAGCTTTGAAGACAGTACAGAGAATTCCCAGATGCCCTGTACCTGCTTTCCCCTATTAATGTCTTGTGTTAGTATAGTACATTTGTCACAGCAAATGAACCGATAATGATGCATTCTTACTAACTGAAGTCCACACCTTTTTCAGAGGACATTGATTTTTAGCCAATGCGCTTTTTCTGTTCCAGAATCCTGTTTGGAATACCATGTCCTTTAGATGCCCTGTCTCCTTAGGCTCCCCTTGGCCCTGAGAGTTTCTCAGACTTTCCCCATTTTTGATAGTCCTGACAATTTGAGAATTGCTGGTCAGGTATTTTGTAGGTCTTTCATGTGTCTGCCATTTTTTTTTTCTCATGACGGATTGGGAGATACGGGCTTTTGGGAGAAGCAGTGCAGGGGCACAGAATCATTCTTGCCCATCATATCAAGAGCGCATACTATCTATCAACAGGACTTACCATCGATGCTGAGGGCACGTTCTTCAGTTGTGTCCTTTGCAAAGTTACTCTTACTTCCTCTTTTCCATACTTTCTTAGGAACGAAGTCACCATGCACAGTCCACAGTGAAGGAGTAAAGCATCGTGTCCCACCTCCTCGAGGACAGAGCCCCCACAGACGTCATTTGGAATTCTTTTGCATTTATCTGTTGTCCTCCATGTATTTATTTATTCAGCTATTGATTGATGCCAGCATGGATCGTGAATATTTATTTCCTCCTTTGGGCTAGGATGCAACACTACTTTGTTGTTCCAGTTTTTCTTTATTTCTATGTTCTGTTTCCCTCATAACCACTTTTGTTCACTCTTCTGGGGTTGAAGAACATTTTCCTTGATAGAAAAAAAAAAACATACAAAATCATCGTTCAGTGAGTTTGATTTCTCGCTGAACCATCTGCCGTAAATTGAAGGTCCATCTTTTGTTGCTGCTTCATCCTGCTCCAAAATGCCTTTCGGAGGTTTTTTCACTTGCCAGAACTTCGGCCCCTTCTGGGCTGTAACAGTGCCAAACCCATTGCTTAGAGGTCTGTCTCCTCTATCCTATACCCCTGTCTCCTATATCCATCCTTAAAAAATGGGTCATTCCTTCCATCATTTGTCATTCGCATTCTCAGTTGATCTGAGATCCCATATATTTTTTCTTAAGATTTATTTATTTGGGGGGGGAGGGGGAAAGGTAGAGGGAGAGGATCTCAAGCCGACTCTCTGTTGAGCACAGAGCTCTCGTGGGACTCGATCTCAGGACCCGTGAGACCATGTCCTCAGCTGAAACCACAAGTCAGATGCTCAACCGACTGAGCCACCCAGGTGCCCCTGAGTTTGCAGTTTAGATGAGGTGCCTCATCTAAACTGCAAACTCACCTTCCCTTTTTGCCTCCTGTGTGGTGGAGGGGAGACGGTTTATTTCTGAGGGCCTCCTCTCCAGAGTCTGAGTCCCTCCAGGTGTCACACTTGGATATATACATCCAGAGGGGGCCTGCCCTCCTGCTGTTACCAGTGCCAGGATGGGGTGGGTCCGTCCCCACCTCCTGTGCTTCGTGCGCTGGGGAGAAAAGGCACCACTCGTCTGTCTAAGAACACCTTGCCAGTTGCACCATGACTGGCTTTCCGGGGCACCTACGCTTCACTATCCCCAGGATCCCCTCCAGCACCCAGAATTGTTGTAGGGGGAGAACGGGCTTCGTTCCCTCCCTTTTTTATGTCTCAAGTATGTGGCTTTTAGTTTCCTTCATTGTTAGCACTCAGTGGATTCTTTCGTGGTGGATGGACAAACACCAGGCCCCTTTTTCCGTCTGTCCAGAAAATATGTTCTAAGATATCTTAACAGTCCCCAGGTCCTCCCCTTCCAGTAAGCAGCACTTGCCCTGCAGTCACCCTTCTGGGTCGTCGGAGCGGCCAGCCAGCTGCTCCTCGGTACCCGCAGTTGCTGGGGGAGGCCTGGCAGGCCCAGGAGTCGGTGCCCAGCACCCTGTCCCTGGCTGCAGATAGGAAGGCTCGAGCTGGGACAGTGCGGCAGAGGGCAGAGTGGATCCCATGCTCCTTTCCCCACTGTCTCCCAGGCAGCATGTCCTCTCATTGAGCAAAGGAATGCCAGGAAAAGCCAGCTCTGGAAGGAGGTTACTGTAGTTGTGTTCTTTCTACTTTGGAGGTGCTTGCTTTTTCCTGAAAATAATGTTTGGAGCTAAGAATGCTGGCAGGTGCCAGACATCCCATGTAGTGCTTAGAAAAGAAAAAGTGCAGTGGATTTTCAGTCAGAACATTGGGGTGGGAGTTAGGGACAAACATGCCTGGGTTCCTCGAGGCAGAACACTCCTGCACACGTACACATAAGTCTGGTTAATCCTGCAAGAGCCTGAGTCCCAGAGAGATGGGCATGGAGAGCCCAGCCTAGCCCAGCTCAGATGTCACTTTTCAGTCTTACGGTCCCGTTGGTCTTCAAAGAGCGGTGAAGAAGGCAGGTGAGTAATATCCAGATGTTGGCGAGAATGTTTGCTGCTTCTCAGTGCAGGTCTCCTGTAGGACCTCTTAGGCCATCTTCGGAAGTACTAATGGTCAGAAGCTGCCTGGATCCTCAGAGTCGTCCCTTTTCCTCTCTCAGCAGACAAAGGAGGACACTGGGCTGCAGAAAGGAGAGGTGGAGGCTCGTTGCTATAGGTGACAGCAAGGGAATAAGAGAACTTGAACTTGCAGCTCTAATAATGAGTAGTGACCACATGTAACACTAAAAGAAGGCCTACTGTATGCCAGGCAGGGTTCAAGGCTCGTGACATTTATAATCTCCCATTTTTATTGTAACTCTGGAAGATGGGTGGTATGATCCCCAGCTTGGTAGATGAGGAGACTAAGACCCAGAGAAGGGATGAGACTTCTCCATGGACACAGAGCTGGGAAGGGGTCAGGCTGGACTTGGACTTGAGCCTCATCAGCACGGTTGTGTCTTTAAGTTTTGATTGTGTTGGACTCCTGTCTGAGCAGGTGCATGTGTGTGTGTGCCCCTCAAGGCTAGGGAGTAGTATTCTATACATCAGGAAATGGAGATCGAGGCCCAAGAGTCTAAATTAACTGTCCTTTCCACTGTGTAGAGTTAAGAGCTCCATGAGGTCTAACCTGCTCACAGAGTTAAGTGTGGGATTCATTTCTTGAGTTTCTCCCCTTTCACTGAGTTAAAATCAGGCAGCAGGCTGAGGTCCTGGCTTCAGCCCACATCATCGTCCATTCCCTCTGAGCAGGCTGGACTTCAGATGACCTTGAAGGCTGTGCTGATGCCCTTCAGAATGTGGCTCCACCCCACTGGGTGGCCTCATCTGACAGTGGGCAGAGAGCAAGCGGACGTGACCTGTTGTTCCATCTGCTGAGGGACAATTGCTCTCTGGGAGCCCATGTCATCACCATCCCTACTGGGGACACTTGTCTGCTGAGGTCTTCAGTTGTGGTCATGCCCTGGGGCTCCCCCAAGGAAGTACCACAAGTGGCTTCAAACAACGGGCATGTATTCTCTGACCGCTCCCTAGACCAAAGTCCAAGATGAAGGTGTTGGTAGGGTCACTTCCTTCCAGAGGCTCTGAGGGAGCCTCTCTCCCTCACTTCTGGGATTGTTGGCCGGGCCCAGTGCTGTTTGCCTTGTAGACGCATGACACTGTCTCTGCCTCTGTCTTCACGTGGCTGTTCCCTCCGGCTCTGGTCTCCCTCTCCTTTCTCTTACAGAGACATCGGTCATTGGGTTTGGGCCCCCCCCGCCGGGTAATCCGGGATCATCTCATCCTGAGATCCTTAATTCCATCTGCAGTGTAATTTCTCAGTGAGGTCACATTTGCCTCACTGGTACTGGGGTTGGGATGTGAACATATCTGTCTGGGGCATGCAGTTCGGCCCGCTGGAGCCCTGTTCCCTCATGGTTTACAGACAGTTCGGGAAGCCATAGAGGGTCTTGGAGTGGGAAAGAAGAGGGTGAGCCCTTCCTGCCCCAGCCTCCCGACCCCATCCCTCTGTAGGGGATGAGTCCCATCAGAAAAAGGCTGGAGCCAAGGCCCTGGAGTGGGTTTCTAAAAGGGCTGCATTATGGTTTCCCGGGAAGCAAATGTGTGCTCCACCGCTGGGCCCTTCTTCCCTCCGCCCTGAGACGGGACTGCCGCATTCACCAACTTCCCAGAGCCCTTCTCTCCCCGGCCCAGACACGCATCCCCTCCTCTGTCAGTCTGTGTGCTTCCTGGGAGAGGAGACGTCCTGCTCCCTTGTCTGCGTCCAGCACCTCGCTCCAGGTCCTGGCAGGACGCACAGCTGCCCTGTGGGGAAGCGTGTCACTTCCCTCATCATCCAGCCATGAGCAGGTGCTGGCGACGTGCCCCTGACCAGATGGCCCGTGAGGAGCCCAGGGTTCCACGTTCCACAGGAAGCCTGGCGGCGGCTTCCCTAGATCTAAAACACAAAACCTTGGCAGGGTAGAGGGGAGGGGGCGAGCAGAGGTTGGGGGGCTCCACACCGAGGCCTTGGTGAGCAAGGTCAACCCGGTTATGGCAGGTGTCGGGCCAGATGTTGAGCTCTGCGGCTCTCACGGTGCAGGGTCTGCAGAGAAAGGCCTCCAGTCTGTGCTCGTTAGTGCATTAGATCTAAGCTGCCTCATCACTGCTCTCTCCGTCCTGGATCCACCGAACCTCAGGGACCACCTTCCATGGGTGAACTGTACCTCCTGTTTCCCTCGTGGCTCCCTGGGCACTGGGTCTGGTACATGGCAGGGGCCCGTGAGTCTTGCTCTGGCGGTTCCTCTTACTTGGGCCTGGGAGTGTTGGGGGGTTGACTGGCTCACTCCCACAGCTCAGCCCCATCAGAATTTCAGGGCCACGGGGACCGGACTGATCACTGGCAGAAAGGAACTGGGTCCCGGGGGTAGAGGGAGAGCTCAGTGGAGCTCCATCCCAGGCATCAAAGAGGAAGCCTCCCTCCTCCACACCTATCTGACTCCAGGTTCACCAGGAGCTGCCCCGCTGAGGGGCCTGAAAGCCCCATATCTCCCCGCGGATTGTTCCTTCGGCTGCTCTAGAAATCCTCTCCTACAGCGATTAGCCGCGGAATCTCTTGAACCCCAGAGGGCAGGTTGGGCTGCTGGGAGGACCCTGAGAAAGTGGAGACGTGGAGGGTGTGCGCCCACCTCCCCACTGGCCGTGGAGCCCTGGGAGTTTCCGGAGGAGCCGTGGGATGAGAGAAGGGGCAGGAAAATAATGGGCTTTCTGGGGCACGCGCCCAGGCCCCCTCACCACCCCTTTGGAGGCCCCAAGGGCTCATTCCTGTGTGCGTAGACGCACCCTTCCCCAAAGGGCCTCTCCTTCAGGGCCATGGGGTTGGGCTTCGTGGTCAGGGCAGGGGCAGCCCCCGTCCTTCACCTTGCAGAGAGGAGCCTCTCGAGCTCTCCGCAGCACACAGCCCAGCCTCGGCCCCCATGCACAATGCTTCCCGAGGCTCTTCCTGGAGGCCCTGTTGGAGTAGGACCAAAAGCAAACACTGAACGCTGAAGAAATTCAGCCAAGAGGAAGAGCTGAGCCACACTCCCATCTCCACGCTTTTCAAATGCCTGTCCCGAGAAGGCAGACACACACACACACACACACACACACACACACACTTCACGTCTTATTCTGTTCCAGAAAGTTTTGAAGGTGTCAAAAACTTCTTGCAGAAGGAGCGTGAGTGAACCCATGGTGCAGGTTGAGTCCAGACTCAAGTCCAGGCCTTGAGAGGGCAGGAGACTCTCTGGGTGTGAGTGAGGCACTACCCGAGGTCATCCCGCTCTCACGTGGAATCTGAGCCCCTGAGGAGAATTTTCTTGGGGAGGGGTGCTGGAGAGACCTATTGATGTCTTAGGTGAAAAAGTCTCCTTTTGAAATAGAATTTCTAAAAGCTTCTACGACTGAAGAGGCCTTTATCACTTCTGATTATCACAGTGATCTCAGATGCTGAATTTCTCCAGATATCTGAGGGCAGCCAAGGGTTGGACATAGTTTTAATACTCTAATTCGTCTTTAGCTCCTGTACAAGGGAACAGGGAGGGGCAATTGCGTTCTGGAAAGCTATTTTAGTAAAGCTGAGTGAGGACAGATAAGGGGGCGTCGGTGGCAGGCTTGGGACCAGGGTCCACGTTCTCGACCTCCATCTGCGGTCCCAGCAAAGCCGTGGCCCCCAGAATGTGGGCAGCATGGGCCACGTGTGCTTCCTTGAGTGGCTGGCCTCAGCTGGGAAGAGAGGTCAGGGTCCCGAGCTGACTGGGAGAGGTGTGGCCCCAGTGCCTTCTCCCGCTCGTGAGACAGCAAGATCAGGTACCCCCAAGGTCGCCACTCTGCCCGGCAGCTGCTGGAGACCCAGCGTTGGCCCAGGAACGCTGTGGCTCTTGGCTTTGCCTGGTGTTTCTAAGGAGCATAGCCTGTGTTGGCTCTAGTCTCCCCAGAGCCTAATCTGGCAGGACCTGTCCCACGACCCCTCACGGCCAAGGGAGGCTTCTTTCTGATGATGAAGAGGTTCACCCCCACACTCTAGTCTTTTAAGAGCCTTCTCAGAGGTTCCCCCTCTCCTTACTCTTTTCTTTATGATAGGGTTGAGGGATCTTCCTTTGCTTTCCTCAGTGGACAACAGGGAAAGGGAGGGGATCCCTGTCTGCATGACCCTTTCCTGGGATTTGCTCACATCAGGCCTCAGGCTCACCTTTTCTGGCCTTGCTCTTCCAGGAGTAGGATGGTCCTCCTGCCCCTAAGATGAGCAAAGGAGGGGAAGAGCAGAGAAAACACTGGGGGCCCTGAGCCAAGAGGCTGGAGTTGGCAGTGCCTCCCCATTCCATCTGGGCACGAGAAGGACATTTACTCAGAGGAAGGAGGAACAGGTGACTGAGTATATTCAGGGGACCCCTGGGCTGTCAGTGTCTTGGGATTTCTGGTTAAGAGGTCCTAAGCATAGCCCTTGGATAATCCCCCCAAAATAACGCATACCCCAGGTTCATGGACACTCCTTAACCACTTCCTGGGATGCAGGCCCGGCGCTGGGAATGAGGGTCTCACAAAGCCCGCTCCCTGGCTTCTCATGTGGTGTAGCAGTCACATGAGCTGATTTTGGAACTAGCCTTCTCTGGGTTCAAATTCTGTCTCCACCACGAGGTCCCGTGTGACCTAAGTGGCTTAACATCTCTGACGTTGACCTTCTTCACCTGTAAAATGTAGGTGACAGTAACCCATCTTCCAGTGACCTTTTGCTTATTATCTTCAACAAGATCAAAGCACTGAGCACTGCATAAACACTTGGTAAAGGTTAGCCCTTGAAAGATGATTTGGAGGGGACTGTTGGGCGTGAATCTTCCTGATGTCTCCGGGAGTTGGCCTCTTTAGCCGCTGCTGAGGTCTGTGCGTGGCCTGCAGGCCGCACGTGTGTTGTCTTTGTGCTTGGATATGGCCCCCTCCTTGGGCACGGCAAGAAGGAGAGGACCCTAGCTTACATCAGCCCGTGGCTGTGTCCAGTCCCAGGCCTGGGAGAGCAGAGGACCACAGAGTCATCCCTCTTCCTTTCTATATGGGAATACTTTTATTTTTTGCTAGAAAATTCTCCTGAATGTTACTTGTGTCAACCCCAGGACTGAGGCTGAATTTCTTTGACTTTCAGCCCTCTCAAGATGGGGACAGGCGTTCAGTCCTCTTGCAGCTGGTGCCACATGGCCTGGGACCCGGGGGTCAGCCACAAAGGCCTTCACATCATGTGGTCGGACCTACAGTGTGATGAATGCACAGAGAGCATGGAAAAACCACACATTTATTGTCTTTAAATGAGGTCTAAGGACACTACCTTGATTGCAGCAGACGGTGAACAGGAGCTGGAAACTCTTACCTCCCACTGGACCAGGGCACAGACTGTTCTGGAAGGATTGGTTCCCTTCCTAGTCTCTTCCGTCAGACTGCGAGCTCCATTCCAGTTTCGACAGAAACACAGCAAGAACCAGATGTTCGAGGACAAGTGCTGTCATTTAGCAGAGACTTTTTTTTTTTTTTTGGTCAAGTCTTGTGTGGTTTGGTTAATAATATCCCATAACACCATTAGGGAAAATAAGATATGCAAACACTCAGTTGAGGGACAGGGGAATGGGGAAAGAGGGAGCACAGGCTGTCGGGTGACTGCCCCGGGACTTTCCTCCGTGAGGGCCCAGACAGGGAAGCAGGGTGTTTCCAGAGTTCCATGCATGCCCTTCTCCCTTCTCCTGGCACCGGCCCTCAGGCCTCCCTCTGCCTTCAGATCCTGCAATCAGGGAGGCACCCAGCAAGCACAATGGCATGGAAGTGCTACTGACTAAAGAATGCTTCCTTTCCAGATGAATTTGCATGTTTTAATTGAAGGCAGATGCCTTAAGTTAATAGTGCCGCAAACTTGCTTTGCATATTTATGATGCTCAAAGGAATAAGATCCTGAGAGCTCAGTGGAGCCAGCCGGGGCAGCTTTATGGGGAGGTGATGTTGGATCTCTGGGTGGGTTTCCTGGGGACAGCTCTGGAGCCACCAGACCAGGTGGCTCAGTCCAGGTCAGCTCAGTCTCTGAAAGGCACACAGGTACAGCGTCCCAGAGTGTCGTGTGTTGGGAGGGGGACTCCGGGAGGGACCAGAGGGACTTGTGAACCGTGCAGGAAAGTGTGAATGAATTTTGAGGGGGGTTGCTGGTGTGGTCACACTTGGGTCCTGGAGTAGGCATCTCTGTTGGCTATGCTGTAAAAAAGAAATAGTTAAGGGCAGGGCTTGGTGAGTGGGAGGCCAGTTGGCCCAAGATGTGAATTTCTAATTGTGGGCTCTTAGATCCTGGCACACGCCATTATGGAAGGCACTTGGGGCTGGTGAGACCCGGAGCCAGCGCCCAGGAGCAGGCTCTGACACCCAGATTAATCTCCTGGGCTCCTGTTCAGGGCTCAGATGGAGGCCACTGAGATGATCATTGTGGTCCCTCTGTCCGATGCTCATGAAGGATTTCCCTGGAAATCAGTGTGCTTGGGAGCCCCTGGCTGCCATCCAACCTCTCTCCCACGCCAGGGCCACCCTGGGAGGGTGCCTAGATCAGGGCCTGCTTGCCTCCTTCAGCTCCCTTTTGATAAGCCAGGAGGTGCAGCCCTCGAACTGGGCCAGTCCTGAGGTAGGAGGTGGTGAGAAGAAACCAGCAGGAGAAAACATCAGCCTAGCCCGTGCTGTCAGATCTCCCAAAAAGGACAAGGAAAATGGGCAGCTAAAAATAGCCCCTTAGGGCTTGTTCAGGTCTGCTTGTAAGTGCTGAGATCCAAGCCAGAGGGAAGTGTAACCATTTCGGGGGCTGGTGTGCTGTGATGCGTCACTGAGGCACCTTTCAAGGATGCGGCCGTAACAACTGAGCATGGACCTCAGCAAAGACGGGCATGTGGTTAATGTGAGGTGCTTGTCGGGGCCCCTCTTGTGCAGAGATAACCCGTCAAACCGATTTCGGTCAAGATCCTGGAAATGTGGGCGGGGTCCCCGCAATGGCATGGTGGAGTGACAGTTATTTCAGACCGGCCTGGGTTCAAATCCCAGCAGCTCTGCTATCTGTTGGCTACCTGCTAGGCCCCTGGGCCAGTGTCTTCTGGACGCCTCTCTTTCCCTGTCTATGAAATGGAAACAGTAAAGGCCATTGCAAAGGATTGTCAAGATTGAATGAGGGGCGCCTGGGTGGCTCAGTGGGTTAAGCCTCTGCCTTCGGCTCTGGTCATGATCGCAGGGTCCTGGGATCGAGCCCCGTATCGGGCTCTCTGCTCAGCAAGGAGCCTGCTTCCCCCTCTCTCTCTGCCTGCCTCTCTGCCTCCTTGAGATCTCTGTCAAGTAAATAAATAAAATATTGAAAAAAAAAAAAAAAGACACTGAGGGACACATGGCTGGCTCCGTCAGGTAGGTGTCTGACTCTTGGTTTTTAGTTCAGATCATGATCTCAGGGTCGTGAGATGAAGCCCTGTGTTGGGCCTCACGCTTAGTGCAGTCAGCTTGGGATTCTCTCCCTCCCTCCCTCCCCTCTCTTTGCTCTCTGTCTCTCAGATAAACAAATCTTTAAAAAAAAAAAAAAAAGGTCATCAAGCTAGGCATTGTTCTGAATTTTTGCTTTTTCCATGGCTTATCTTATTTATTAACCCTTAGGGCAGTGTTACAAAGTAGGTACTAAAGGTGTCATCAGTTTATAGAGGGAATGAGTGAGATTTGAGGATATGTTTACTCTAAGCTTCTTAGTAATGGAGGACAAGTTAACCTTTCCAGCAGGCTGACCTTGCAGCTTCAAGCCATGGGCCCTGTGTTGGATGGACAGACGCCTACCAGGGCCCTGCTGGGATTTCAATAGATGACCTCCCGTGGGGGAGCCCCATGGTGAGGCTTAGGCTAAATTCTGCTTGAGGGTCTCTGACATCTTCCCTTCCTCCCCTATCTGCAGAACTTTCACCAGCGCCTAAGAATGCATTTAGCTGACAGGGTTGCTACTGGGTGGGGGTGGAGGGGAGTAACTGGTTGGGTTACGGACATTGGGGAGGGTATGTGCTATGGTGAGTGCTGTGAAGTGTGTAAACCTGGCGATTCACAGACCTGTACCCCTGGGGCTAATAATACATTATATGTTTATAAAAAATTAAAATAAAAAAAAATGCATTAGCTGAATTGGAGTCTCAATTCCTTTTTTTTTTTCTTTTGCAAGAAGAAAAGAACAGACTAGATCATTCAGTTACGTTGCTGTAAATACGTGGCCAGCCTTTCCTGCATAGCCCCTGCTTCCTGCAGTAATTAAAGAGAATCCAAGTGCTCAAACCCCACTATAGCTCTTATTTATTTATTTATTTATTTATTTATTTATTTTTAATTTATCTGTTAGAGAGAGCGAGCGAGCACAGGCAGAGAGGCAGGCAGAGGCAGAGGGAGAAGGAGGCTCCCTGCCGAGCAAGGAGCCCGATGTGGGACTCGATCCCAGGACGCTAGGATCATGACCTGAGCTGAAGGCAGCCGCTTAACCAACTGAGCCATCCAGGCGTCCCTATAGCTCTTTTTTAAAACCTTATTTCTCCTCCTCCCCCTTTTTCTGAAACAATGTTATTGAGATATAATTTATATACCATAAAATTCACCCATTTTATGTGCACAGTTTACAGAGTTGTACGGTCATCACCACCATTGAACATTAAAACATTTACAGCTCCCCTATTTCTGTTTTAAAGTGGATAACGTGTTACGTGCTGGTTCTCTTGAGCTCGTGACGGGGAAGTTGAAAAAAAGGAAGCTCTGCCTCAGAAGGCTAGAAGTTTGTCTAGCCAGGACGTGGGTTATGGGCAGTCTTCACAAGCGGTGACACTGAGGGGAAGAGTGGGGCCTAGTCATGTCCACTCTGCCTGTGGAGGGCCTAGGTGTTGGGGCTCATGTCCCACGGGGGGAGCTCACCCGCATCAGTGGGCAGAGTTTCTGGGAGAACATGAACAGCCTCAGGAGAGCTGACCTCTTGAATCCCTCTTAAAGGAAGTGGGGAGGAAAAGCCTGGCCCAAATTCAATGTGGTTGGTACCTGAGGGCATGTGTCCTTGGGATGTCCTTTGGCTCCTCAGAGGAGGAATGATCCGGGGGAAAGACCTGTAAAGACAGGTGTCAATCCTGGCTTCACCACTGACCCGCTCTAAGCCTAGTACCCTCATCTCAACATTGGAGAAAACAGTTGTTACTGTCTGTGGCATTTTTGTGAAATGAAATGACAGTGTGCCTGCAGGGGGTCTAGGATATAGTAAGTGCTCAGTAAATATCAGTGATGGCTGTTACTGGTAAAGATAAAGCAGCATCCGAGGGACGTAAACCTCGAGACCTGGCTGGTCCCTTAGGGGAAAATACCATTCACTTGCTAGTGGGTTCAAGTTCACTTTCTTCTATTGACTCTATTCATGTGGCTCTGGACACGGTTCTTGACTGCTCCAAGCCTGTTTCCCCATCTGGAATCGGGCCTAAGAATGGTGCCTGCCTTGTAGAGATGGGACAGGATCAGATGAGACTGTGCATGTGGAGCTCGGCTTGGGTTCTGCCACCTGTCAGGGTCCCATCTGTTCTCTGGATGTGAAGTTCCCTGTTCCTTAGTGTTGAAGTCTGCATCTGGATGTTTGCATGAACCCTTGGAAGTACAGGCCTAGTGAGGAGCCTGGTGAGAATTTAGATGTAGTTCTAGGATGTTTCTGGGAGTCTCGGTTTGCTGGTTCCTACCTTGTGTGTGTGTAGTGGGAGAGACAAAGCGGGAGCTTAAATAGGAAAAGCCTGAGGACCAGTCCTGCAGGTGGCACACAGGTGGGGGGGGCGCACCCGTGTGTCCCAGGGTGGCCAGACCACTGTGATTGCACCCCCTTCTGCAGACCAGGGAAAGGGACCCTGGAGCCCTCTGTGTCATGCCAGGGCTCCAGCATGGAGACTATGGAGGCCTGGCAAGAACCCATAACCTGAATCTCAGAACCACCCTCTTTTTGTGTTAAGTAAAGCAATTGGACTAGATTAGAGCCTTGATTTTGAAATGACTTTCTGTGGAGCCAGAGGGTTCACCCAGTTGTCTCTGGAGCCATGAAGGAGGGGAAGGGGCCAAGTGGGCTCACCGCCCGTTCAGTTGGAGTATCTTTCAGTGCGTCTATTTTAGATTGGTCTTCTGTGTGAGCTTGTTTGAAGAAAGATTTTTGCAAAAGGGGAAAAGCAAGTTTGGTCTTCACTAGGCTAGAGTATATCCAGACACCTAAAGCATTGTGGTTCTTAGACACCCTTCTCCAGGGAAGAGCCTCCTCATCCCTGAGCAGGGTTCCAGGCATGGCAGGATGTGGACCCCCACAACCCCCAGATGGCTAGGCAGGGCCTGGGTGCGCTGAGCCCCCGGGCTGGTCACTGCAGCAGAGGAGTAGCCCTCGCCATTCACCTTGGAGGCCATGCTCATGTTCCTGCCTTTGCACTTGGTGTGGCAAAGGTTAGAGGTGCTGTTTTGGAGAAACACCTGGAGGGGATCCATGCCAGGAAATGAGAGCTTTTCCCTCCATGCCTAGAATCTCCATGCACTCCTCCCCATTGGCAGGCAGAGCAAACTAAGCCCTCAAAAAAGGGTGACAGTCCCTTCCAGCATTCTTGTCACTCACATCCCGTGTTGTGGTCTCTTGCAGAAAGCCTCTTTCCCGCTAAGGTTTGAAAATCAGCTAAGGGCTCTCAAGTTGTCAGGTTCTTACCAGCTTCTGACTTGAGCTTCTCTTCAGTGTCCTCGGTGGATTTCTAGGAGTTCCGACCTGTCTGCCCTATTTTAAGGAATTGCTTCTTGTTCTCTGAAGCCCTGCCCCACCCGAGCCATTAACGGTTGAAGACTGTGTGGCCTGAGAGGCTTCTGTCCCAGCCTAGATCTCACTTCTGCCACCAAGAACGCAATAACAACACAGTTTGCTTTGCAAGGAGACTTGCCCAAAATAGTAGACGGGGTTGAAAATGGTGAGAAGCCCCTGCTCTGTTGAGGAACCTTGACAGAACTTTCTGGGGGAACTTGATATGTGGCGGCTTGCTAAGGATTCAGGGCATTAGGGTGCTTACAAAGACCCTCCTCTTGGGGCTTTCATGGCTTGGTAGGGTCCACTGCATCTGCCTCATCATGTCAGAAGGTCTGTGTGTCCATCTTCTTTCTGTCTTTTAGTCCATCCTCCATGCACCCAGGGAGCTGCTGGCATAAACTTTCTTTCTCCCTGGAAATCTTTTTGCCTCCTGTAGCTGTTTGCAGCTCAGAGCCCGGCTCTCTGGGCCTCCTGTGCTCCAGTTTCACAGCTCCTTCTGCTCTGAGACACATCCGGTCCCCACCTTGCTCCCCTTCCCATGGGGTGTCCTCAAGCCCTGCATGCTGTCCCCTTCCCTCAGCCTGCACCTAGGTCCCAGGCCACATGCCCTTCATCCCCAAGGGAGAAGTGAGGGAACTCACAGCAGAGGAAGCCAGCTGATGGATCCACTTCTCTCTGGCCTCTTGCTTTGTCTCCAAACACCATCCAAGGGACTTTGTGCACATTGGCACCCGGGAGACCTATAAACGGGTGCGGTTACGGCCTTAACCTGGTGTCAGGTGTCACCAGCTGGGTCATTAAAATGCATTAAGCATTGCCTGACTGCAGATTGACCATGCCACAGCTTTTGGGACTGGCTTTCCAGAACCAGGACCATCGATGCAGGCGACTGCTTTTCTTTGTAGCTACGTGGCCACTTGCAAGAAATGACCCGTGGCCCTGGCTCCCTGCTGAGGGCGCTGCTGGGCGACATCAGGGGGTGTGGACCTGACCGAGTTCCACAGTAGAGACGCATGAAGCCATTTGTGTTCCTTCTCGTTGGCGTTGCTTTCAAAGCAGAACTTAGCAGGAGGCCAGACGCGATAGAGTCAGAGACGAGACTCCACTGCCCGGCGAATCTTCTGCGTGATTCCCAACCACGTGAGGCCGCCCCACCCCGCTCCCACTCGCAAGGATGAATCAGATGGTTTACTCTGTTCCACTTTCCTCTTCAGACAGGAAAGCGGACTCCAAACCTAATTAAGACAGCACTTCAAGTCTGTAACTAAACTCATTCACAGCCCGACTGCACCAGGGCGCCAAGCTTCCTCTGGCTGCCTCCTAGTGCAAACCTGATTCAAATTATTATCGTTTATTCAGGTTGGAGCTCGTACCGAGATTTAAACAAACAAACAAACAAAAGCCCGCTCTTGCCGTGCTTGGTGGGGCCACTCAGCTCCAGTCCCTTTGATCCTGGTCAGTGCGGAGGATCCACACTAAAGGAAGCCTCGAAACATGCTCATTAACTAACAGCTGCAGGCACTTGGAATGTTATGTCTGAAGGTGCAAATAGCCTCACTCCTTCGGCGGCCAGAGCTAGAAAGTAGAAGAACCCGAAACAGAGCTTGTCTTTTGAGCTCCCGCCAGCAATCAGCCCTCACACGGGCTTGGAAACTACGCCGCCGCAGAGTTCCCAGCCCTGTCACCGACTCGCCGTGTCACGCAGGACATCCAGAACCTCTCTGGGCCTCCCTTGCCCCATCCGTCATGTGCTCGGTCGCACATCTGTTTCAGAGGGTGATTGTTAAGAGACCCACAAACATTTGGGATTCCCACTGTGTGCCAGGCACTGCGCTGGGCTCTCAGGAGGCAGAGAGGAGTGAGACAGGCGTGCTTGCTCTCAGGAAATACATGCTCTCGATCAGTGGTTCCCAATCAGGGGCACTGTTAGCCCCAGGCGACATATGGCAATAACTAGAGTCATTTTGGGTTGCCCAGACTAGGGACGTCATGTAGGCTGACACCGGGGATGCTGCTCAGTATCCTACAATGCACAAGACCGCCCTCCACAGCCTGGAATGATTTGCCTTGTCATGTCCATGGCGGCGAGGTTGAGAAACCCTGGTCTGAGTAGACCAGCCCAGATGTCTGAGCAAGTAACGTCAGAGCAGTGAGATAGGAGTTAAGAGCGTGAAATAAATCACTCGTGTCCGGTGGCCTGGATTTGCTCGTGCTCAGTGACAGGTCATCCACACCGTCCTCTTCAAGGACTCACGTGGGTAGCGAGCATCCAGAGAAAGAAAGTGGACTTCACATCCATTGCCCAAGAGAGGGGTCCGTCTGGTTGGTGTGGGGCTGGCTCCTGTGACCCTGTGCACTCCCAGCTGTCTGCTCCATCAAAACCGATCCCTGTCAGCAGGACCCCAGAGACAGGGGGGACCCAGAATGGGGCCAGGCTTGCTGGGGTAGGAGGCGGCCTTCAGCAACGAGCAGTTCTCCACGTTCATCTGTCTTTCTCATCTGAAGGCTCGCAGCCCCACACAAGGCTCGGCGAGGCAGCGTTATAAATGAGTCACCCAGTGACTCACTGGGGAAAGCCCTCCTCCCCGAGACCCGCAGCCGAGAGCCCACCCTGGTGACATAAATCCACTTTCTCAGTTCCCTTCTTGCCTCTCCCCACAAAGGACTAAAAATAAAATGTAAAATAGCTAAGATGACTTATGGCAATGACTTTTCTACTTTCATAATAAGACAATAAACGGAAATTTTTACAGACGTCAAGCTGAGAGGCTACCCAAATTAGAACATAGGAAGGTCACAGCACGATGAGGAGTTTCTTCCGTGGCGTGGGCATCGGGCTCCTTCAGAACCGGCTTTTCTCCCAACAAGTCCTTGTCCGAAGGAGGCAAAGGGGGAGTGGAGAGGGAAGAGTCTGATTTGGGGACCCCAGGTCTCAACAGTGTTAGGAAATCACTGGGCCTCTGGGCTTTCACTGCTTCCTTGGTCTGCATGGGGTGGGGTTGTTGATGGCACCCCCTCCCCCTTTGGAGGATAAAGAAGTTTAGGCATGAGAAGAGGATTTGAAGTTTAAATAAGCTTGTACAGTTACTGTTAAATGTTGGCATTGTGGTTTTGTTTTTAACTTTTAAAGAGAGGTCCTTAAGGGGCGCCTGGGCGGCTCAATCGGTTGGACGTCTGACTCTTGATTTCAGCTCAGGTCATGATCTCAGGGTCGTGGGATTGAGCCCCACATCGGGTTCTGTGCCCAGCGGGGAGCCTGCTTGAGATTCTCTCTCCCTCCGCCCCTCCCCCACCCCTCTCTCTCTTTCAGAGAAATAAAAAAAAATAAAATAAAAAATGGAGGTCCCAAAATGGTTATGGACAAAATGATGTCTGGGCTTTGCTTTAAGATAAGACAGTGACAGGAGAAATAGATGGGGTACAGGGCAAGCCACCCTTGGTGACAGTCGGGCCTAGCAATGTATGTGTGGGCCTTTGTCATTCTAGTCTGTCCTCTTTACATTTGAAATTTTCCATCCTTTCCAAGCATCTACCATTCACAAAAGAGTTCTAGAGATTGCACAGCAGCGTGAGGATCCGTAACACCACTGAACTTCATACTACAAAGCAGATAGGATGATAAAGTGGGGGTTCTGTGACTTTTACCACAATGGAAAATGTATGTGTATATGGATCTTTTAAAGCCAGTGATTCAAATCAGCAGTATATTAGGGGCAGAGGGTTGCACTGAAAGACAATTGGGGGCGCCTAGGTGGCTCAGTGGGTTAAAGCCTCTTGCCTTCAGCTCAGGTCATGATCTCAGGGTCCTGGGATCGAGCCCCACATCGGGCTCTCTGCTCGGCGGGGAGCCTGCTTCCTCTTCTTTCTCTGCCTGCCTCTCTGCCTACTTGTGCTCTCTCTCTCTCTCTGTCAAATAAATAAATTTTAAGAAATCTTAAAAAAAAGAAAGAAAGAAAGAAAGAAAGACAGTTGGGATCAGAGTGGAAAAAGCAAGGCAGATGCCCTTTTCCACTCTGGGACGTTGTTCTGAGCACTAGGAAAGGGAATGGCCTCTCCCCTGGCTGGGGGCATTGAGGGTGAGAGGTGACTTGGGCTGGGATGTTGGCAGCGCCCTCCCGGGGTGAGGGCCCAAGCAGGAGCTTATAGATGAGGTGGTGAGGGGAGGAACGGCGGGGCCCCATGCTCCTTCCACTGGACGTGAGGATGGAGACATGAGGCCTGTGTGTGGGGAGGTTCATGGTCTGCAGAGAGGAGATTCAGAGAACGCCGGGCCCTCCCCATGGGCCATGATGGCGTCCTGCCGGAAGGCACTCAGCGAACAGTGTGGGGACAGTGTGGGGCCCTCTGTGCCCGGAGGAGTAACCTGGACTCAGGAATCAATGAAGTAGGAGCTGTAACCACTCCCCTCCAACCTTCTGGAAACTACATGTCAAAGACAGAGCCGTTTGAGGCTTAGTGTCACGTGTCTTGGAATGATGTTCCCCCAGCAGTAGGGGCTCCACAGTGATGGGGTGGCTCCCAGTCTCTTCCTGAAGGCTGATGCTAGGTTGCTGGCATAGGAGGAAGGGCGGGCAGGGTGCTGAGACAGAGCCCCGGGTCCTCAGGGCTGTGGCCTCTCTTGCCCTGATTCTTCACATCACTTCATCTCTCAGGCTCTTTGTGACCCCACCCATGAACTGAGGAGCCAGACCATCTCTGGAGAAGGTGATGACCGCTCTGTGACTGAGCTCATGAGGACAGGCCGTGTGTAGCCTCCATCCCGGCGGGTGCGTCATACGGGACCTGTCTCTGCTGTGGCTTTGGAGCCGGGGTGTGACGAGCCCCTATTGCTCCCACTGAGGAACTTGAAGCAAGACCCAGGGAGATCTCTGAGCCCAGTGCCTGTCCTTCCTCAGTGTCACCGGGGGCGCAGTTAGTGGCACTGATCCATCCTTCCTTGTGTGAGATCCCTGGAGAGCAAGGGCAGTGCTAGTCTTTCTTCTTGTTTCTAGTGGATTCCGAGAGTTTTTTCTAGTTAGCTCATAAACCTCAAAGGATTTTGGATTTTTTAAAGACTTTATTTATTTATTTGAGAGAGAGAGGAGAGAGAGAACAAGTGCGAGGAGGGGCAGAGGGAGAAGCAGACTCCCTGCAGAGCAGGGAGCCCAACACGGGGCTCGACCCCAGGATGCTGGGACCACAACCTGAGCCAAAGGCAGACGCCTAACTGACTGAGCCCCCCAGGCGCCCCAGAATGGAGGCTTTTGGAAAGAAATTTGGAATTCCAAGACTATTAAGCTCAGCCGTCCTTGGTTTCTCCCCGCTCACTGGATTTTGAATCCTATATTAGGAAGGAGATTGGACCCAGCCCCAGCCTCAAAGTGTCGTTCACTCTGCCTTCATCCAGTTGTGTTCTGATGTCCCCACTCTGGACTTAGGTGAATAGAAGGCCTGGGAAGATGGCTCAGGAGAGGTAGTGATTTCCAAGCTTTTGGCCATGACTCCTTCTTTAAATAAAACTGTATTCGTTTCCCAGACCTGCCACATGATTGCCACAAACTTAAAACAACAGACATGTACTTGCTGATGGTTCTGGAGGCCAGGCGTCCAAAATCAAGGTGCTGGCAAGGCTGTGCTCCCTCCAGAAGTTCTAGGAGAGAAACCTTGCTTGCTTCTTTGAGCTTCTGGGGGCTCTTGGTGGTCCTTTGCTGATGACTGCATCCCTCCAGTCCCTGGTTTCACACGGCTTTCTCTTCTCCCTGTCTCCTCTCTGTGTGTCTATCGTAAGGATGCTTGGATTTATGGGCCCACCAGGGTGATCTAGGATGATTATGTCTTGAGATCCTTAATGACATCTGTAGAGACACTTTTTCCAAGTAAGGTCACGTTTGCAAGTTCTCAGACATGGACCTGTCTTTGGGGGCTGTCGTCCAGCCCCTGACAAAAACCTTACCCAGAAGTCCACACGGCAGAATGAAGGAGGAGAGGGACTCTGGCCACAGCCCACTCAAGACCTTCAGCTCCCTCCCCTCCCCACTGGCCAGCAGCCAGGGAGCCTTGCTTAGAAACCAGAGCTTTAGTGAGAGAGCTCAGGAGACCTTGGCATCAAAGCCAGGAGTGTGGACAGGACAACCTGACCTCTTGGTATCAATGTCTGTGAAAATCGGGATGTTCAGGTCTACACTGCAGTGTTGAGTGTGGTCTCAATGGGGCCAGCCATCCTTGGGTCCTTGGTTTCCTCTCCTGTCGTGACACCCCCCCTCCATGGAAACAGATGACAGGGGTGTTATGGGGACGCATCTCACTTCACCTCTGGAACCAGGAACCAGTAGACAAGAAAGTTTATCCTGGCTTTCAGAGACCATCAGGAGAGTCTGGAAATGTAGGAAGCAGCTTGTTTTTCTTTCTCTCAGACAGAAACGAGGGCACTCCTCAAGTTTATTGGGTTCTAAGTGCTGGGTGACAGTCCGTGTTAAATAGGGCCCGATGATCACTCCACACCCTGCACCTGGCCTGCCTACCTGCTTGCGTCGTAAGTTGGATATGGGCTGAGCAAGGGTCTGAGATCCCCCGCAGCCTGGTTCCGGCAGAGCAGGTGTCCCAGCCTCACCTCGAGTGGCCTCTCAGGCTGGATCAATCTTTGTTGTGGGGCCTGTCCTGAGCATTGTTCGGCAGCATTCCTGGCCTCTCCCCACTCAACGCTGGGAGGACCCTCCCACCCGAAATGGCTGCAGACGTGGCCAGAAGGGCCTCTGGCTAAGAACTGCTGCTTTAGAGAAAACATCCTCTGCTGAGCCAGCCGGTCCTGTGTCGGAACTGAGACAGCCATTCTCCCTGGGAAAATGGGTAAAGAAGGTCACGGAGTGGACACAGGTTGCTATGCCCAGAGCTCCTGGTGGGAGGAGCTCATAGATCACTTCCTTTCTCCCTGACTTGAGTAACACAGACTGAGCCCGCCTTTTCTTGCTTTGCATAATTGTCTCTTCCCTCTCCCTCATCTCCAACCAGAAGGACAAGCAATTTTCCAGGAAAAGGAGGCAACCATGTTTGGCTTAGTTATTGGGATAGTTCTCCAGTCCTGTTCTTGGAGGCTCCTTGAGGACCACACCCAGGGGTGCTGTCCGAGACCTTCTGTCCATCTATGCATCTGTCCTGTTGCCTTTTTTTTTTTTTTAAGATTTTTATTTATTTGTCAGAAACAGGCAGAGTGGCAGAGAGAGAAGCAGGCTCCCCACCGAGCAAGGAGCCCGATGCCAGACTTGATCCCAGGACCCTGGGATCATGACCTGAGCTGAAAAGGCCTCGGCTTAACCGATTGAGCCACCCAGACATCCCTGTCCTGTTGCCTTTTTTAAAGTAGACATCCTCAACACCTGTTCTCCCCCTTTCTCCGATCTGTGAGTTGGAATCCCACCTCTCTGGTTTTTCTAGAAAAATTCAGTGTCTGCGTGGATAATTTTCCAGAGAAGTCATCTTCCAGAACTGAAATGCAGGAAAATCAAGCAGCTGGTGGTGATTCACCCTTAGAATCTTGAGAGAGCAGAGAGCAGAGCAGCGGGGGATGGTCGAGGGTGACACCGCTTTCTGGTGGACACCTTCCATGTCCTGCTTTTCTGTGTTGAGTTTACTCCTGCCCCTTCGGGAAGGAACTTCACATGTGTACTCCTGCAGCAGTCGGTGAGAAGAATCTCCGATCCTCTGTGTGCCTGGGATGGTGAAAAGGCTTAAGAAGTTCCTGGAAGATTGCCCAGATGAAAATCCTAGAATCTTAAGAATTGAGGACTGTCTTGTCTGCCTTCCTCCCACCCAGCAGGAAAGCCCTCCCCTGCAGTCCTGACACTGGCCCTCAGCCTCCACTTGCACACGTCCCCCACTCCCCCAACCCTACCCCCTCCCCCGGTGGCAAGGAGCTCACCAGCTCCTAAGATAGTCAGTCCACCTGTGCCCAGTGCTCCTGGTCACCTGCTTTGTTATAACCACAGCCTGAATATGGTTCTGGCTTCTGGAAAGACACAGCAGTTGAGCTTTTACTCCCCATAACGGTGTTTCAGTCTTCATTTTGGTTCCTTCAGTCATTTCATGGCATGGATGATTCTAGATCCCTCCCTCTTCCCCAGGTCCCCTTTCAGGAGATACTCCAGCATGGCCTGGGGCTCTCTAAGTGTCGGCTCATCATGTGAGGGTATGGTGTCTGCCCACTTGTACCCAGATTCTGCCGATGCCACCCAGGCAACCTTGGTGTTAGGGACCAACATTACTAATTACTATGGGATCCCCATTACTAATGGGGATGCGTGCCGGGACTTCCTGCCTTGACCAGCTGGTGCCGTGCACCTTCCCCAGCCTCCCCAAAAGTGTCCTGTACATGCATCTAGCTGCATTTCATCGTGGTCCTTGGGGGTCTATCAATTCATCCCGAGTCTTTAATCTACCTCCGGCATATTGACCTTCCCTCTCAAAGGAGCGCACTGTCACATGTGAGACCAGGATAGGAGCCTGCACCTGCTCCATCCCCTGCAGGAGGGTGAGGCAGCCTCATCCCAGCACCGTGCTGCTTTCCCTCTCCCGGGTAGTTGGGTGTACACGCCGTCCAGTCTGTGCTTGCCTCATGATGCAATGTGTTTATGACTTTCTGCTCGATCGCATTCGCTTCCTGACCCCAGCAGAAAAGCACAGAGGGAGGGAGGTTGGTCTGGCACGACTCGTTCCCAGTGAACTCTGTCAAGTTTGGACGATGATGGCATCCTTCTTGCTGAGCACGTAAACCCAGTGCTTAATACCTGATCCTAAACCTTTGTCGGGGTTCCAAATCACCACACTGGCATTTCGGCCAGCAGCCGGGTCCCCCTGGGTAAATCAGGGTGAAGTTCGCATTTCATTCCCACCTCGACTGTTTTTCAAAACCTCGGTGTAGAGGCACTGCCGGAGAGGAGGTTGGAAATGGGGGAGAGAAGCGTGAGGTCCCGCTGGCTGTCACCGCTGTGATTTGCTTGTTTCATCTCAGATGGGACATCAGGGTGCCCTGTCCCTGGATGGGAGAGATTTCAGCATCTGGAGCCCGTGCTTCAGGGCTCCATTCTTGTCCGTTCTCCTAGATGCAAGACAGTTTTGAGAATGGGATTTCTGCTTATTTGCTCATAGGAAGGGCTTCTTGTTCAGGGACCTGGACCCGATCCACTGATAGGCTGAGGGACAGTGTCTGGGGACCCCTTACTAGCCCACCCTCCCTGCACCAGTATCTGATTCTGGTGCTTAGCCCAGACTGTGTTGGTTCTCCCTGGCTTCCTTGAACAACTTTCAGCTCTGTGCTGGGCCAGCGCCCGCCCATCCCTGGGTGCTCGGACTTGGGGTAGGGCCCCTGCCCAACCTGCTGTCCCCAGCTAGCCCTCAGAGCCCACCACCACATGTGGCTCTGCTGCGGCCTGGCATCGGGGCCCTGCCCCCAACCCCCATGTCAGTGCCAGGCTAAAGTCTGGACTTCCTTTTATAAAGGGAGCCCCTGGTGGTTTCAAGCAGGGGAGGAATAAGACCACCCAGTTTCACAAAGTTTCATCTAGTCAGGTATGGACTGTATGGATGGGGGAGGTCGAGGCACCATGGTGAGGTGGGTAAAGCCTCTTATGATCTTGAAGGCTTCCCTTCTCCTCTGTAGGCATTTGGGAAACAGTTGTTTATCTTGGTAGATACAGCATGAGGACCTTCACTAGTGGCCACAGATCTGCCTGGTCACATGCTGCTGTGCAGGTGTGGGAAGCCACTGCCAGGAGCAGGTGGGCAATCCTCCTACCTTGAATAGATGTCCTGCCACCCTCCTGAAGCAGCGGTCCCTCGCATGACAAGGTGTCTGGCTCCCTCTGGTGACAAGAGGAGATGCCTGAGCATTGGCCTCCCACCTCCAGTGCTGGTGGAACCCACACTTGTTGAGTTCGGGGGCGGGGTAAACTAAGGTCCGAAGGTTCCCCCCCGACTCTGGGTGACAGGGAGAGCCCCCATGCATATGGGCTTGAGTCCAGCTGTCCCCCTCAGGCCACTCGGCGTCCCAGCCACAGGCAGGCTAAGGCTCAGAGTGGGGCCTTTTGCACCCTGCAGATGCCAGCTCCTGTAGAATTTACTAGAAGGAGGTCAGTGACCCACAGCCCTTCTGCTGCTGTTTCATGCTGCCGAATGGTCAGTGGGAGGCAGTGCAAGACTGCGCTTCTGGCCAGCTGTGTGGCCCTGGGCTGGTACCCTGACTTCTCTGGGCCCTGGCTTCCTCTGAAACTGGACTTGGAAAGACCCAGTTTCAGGGTTCAGCTGCGTGCCAGGTCGGTGCCCCCGGGCCCCGAGGTGCCTGGAAGCAGAGGTTTCGTTGTTGGCAGTGGCATCCACGTGGCTGGGTGGACGTACCCGTGGGTTTGCAGCTCCTGAGCAGCGAAGGCAACATGAGGTCAGGTCCAGCAAACACCTGGCTGCTTTGGTGAACGAGAAATACTTACCAAGAGCCAGGAACCCACCTGTGGGAGCGCCGCCCGCTGGGACCAGCCCGCCCTCTGCCCCCGGGTCCTGGGTTCCCCTCCGAGGCCTGGGCCCATCACGGGGTTTCCCGAGGCTCAGTGACCTTCACGGTGGCAGCCCTCCGTTCGGAACCCTGGGCGGCTCCCACCTCTCTCCTGACCACCCTCCCCTTCCTTTCTCGCCGTCCTTAAACCCTCCGTCTTTGTTCTTCCTTCTGCTTTCCGTGTATGGCATGTGTGTCACAGGGCAAGTGACTTCAGCTCTCTGGGCCTCAGTTTCCTGATGTGGATAGTGGGTGTGTATCTGCTGATAGGGCTGTCTGAAGGATGAAATGAGACAGTGCTTGGAACATTCTGGTGCAGGGCCCTCGGTTGTCTCCAGATCTGTGGGCCTGGCCCCTCGCCCCAGGCCACGGATGGGTATTTCCCTCCTCTGATTTTCTGCCATCCTCTGGCCACCCTCCAGCATACCTTGTCCTGTGTGCACCATTCAGCAAATGTATTTTGGAGCCTGCCACTGGCTGGGCACAGGGAGGGGTCAGAAGTCCTAAGCATGACAGAGCTCCCTGCTGCTTTCACGTCCCGCCAGTTCTCCCCAGGGAGCAGTGCACACACAGGGCACTGTGTCCCCAGAGTCCTGGGACAGCTTCACTGATGTCTCCCTGTGCATCTCATGCCCCACGCCATCTGGACGGCAAGCTACAGTTTCCCCGAACTCACACATTGTCCCATGGGATCCCCGTCCCCCAGTCTTGGGAGGTGCATTGGTTACCAGGGCCATCATGACAAATTACCAGAGACTGGGTACCACGGACACGTATGTGTGTGGGGGTTCTGGAGGCCACAAGCCCCAGATCAAGGTGTTGGCAAGGTTGGTTTCTCCCTGGCTTGCGGGTGGCTGCCTCCGCCCCGTGTCCGCACACGTGTTTTCCCTTGGTGCACACCCTCCTGGTGTCTCCTTCTCTTTTTATAAGGACACTGGTCTTTTTGGTTTTACTTTGTTTTTTAAGATTTATTTGTTTAATTGAGAGAGAAGGGGTGGCGGGGCATCAGCAGGAGGAGGACAGAGAAAATCTTAAGCTGACTCCACGCTGAGCAGAGTGCACAGCGGGGCTCAAGCTCACGACCTTGAGATCATGACCTGAGCTGAAACCAAGAGTCAGCCGCTTAACCGACTGTGCCCCCCCAGGTGCCCCATGGACATTAGTCCTTTTGGGTGGGGACCCACCCTCACGGCCCCATTTGAACTTAATCACCCATTTGAAGGCTTTGTCTTCATGCAGTCACCTTCTGAGGTCTTGGGGGTTCAGGCTTCAGCAGGGAGGAGGAGTGCGTGCCTTGGGCATAGCCGGGGCTGCTGGACTCCAGGGCCCCCCATCTCTCCACTGTCCCCTGCCAGAAGCTGCAGGGGGCAGGGAAACAGGAAGCCACCCCATGACCTCAGAGAGCTGCTGGGCAGACCCTACTTGGCCAGCAGACAGGATACGAGCCCTTCAGGAAAGGGCAGCCTGTTGCTGATTTGGGTGGGCTTCCTGCTGGCATGGCTTGTGGCTTCCTGGCCCCCACCCCGC
>ML108281.1:16767-28651 GCA_003697995.1 Taxidea taxus jeffersonii | reverse complement strand
TTTCTGGTAAACCAACGATTCATCCTAAGCCCTGTCAGAGCTCACCACTGAAGTGCTTCTCCAGAGAATCCTGCAGGCTGGTCTGTGTCTTAGAGCACAACTGGCTCACAGCTTCGTGGTTCTTTATGAGCCCCGACAGAGCAATGCCCAGGCGCTCCAACTCAATGGAATGGTATTTGCGGCACAAACTGTTGAGATTTTCTTGGGTAGAGCCAATGTTGCTTTGCTGACTGTGAAGTTCCTTTTGTATCTCCTACACAATGAAAGAATGCCATGAAGGATATTCATCACACTCAAGGGAAATATCCCCTCTACTCTACTATGGTACTTTTTGCAAACTGATGCTGTTGAAATCCACTTAGTAATGTACACATTGTTGTGGGATTTTCTTTTTCCTTTTCTTCCCTTTTCTCTTTTTTCCTGTGTGTGTGTGTGTGTGTTCCTAATAGATCTGTTGACTTGCAGAATTTTGCCCAGCTCTCCTTGGGACCAGCTGCAAATGTCTGTTGAAAGGAACTAGGATGTGGGTTACAGTCTAGGATTCCGAGCAAATGGAACAGGTTCTCAGGGATTCCAGCCCGTGACCTTGGGTGTAGTCAGCTGACTAGAAACTGTTAGCAGAGTCACAACCTAAGTCCACATTCTTTGATGGGCCAGTAGGGCTTTGTTTCAGGGTCACAGGCCACATCAAAAGCACCAGTACTTCTAAAATATATGTCCTTATTCTTAAGTACAGTAGGAAGAAATGCTAAAGAGAACAGATCACCTATGTTGAACACTCAACTCACAAGCTTGACAGACAGTTGGTCAGGAACATTATCTCTATGGATAGAGGACATGGAAGTAGAATGCTGTCTCTCAACTATTTTTTTTTTTTAATATTCTCCCCTAGATAAAAGCAGTCATACCAACCAATAAAAATTAAGATATGAAAAACTATTTGGCATTCAAATTTGAAAAGTCATGGAAATTCAAACAGGTCTTCTATAGGCTTTACCCATTTCCTGAAAAACATAGTAACAAGCGTGGCTTATGAGCCGTAATACATGCTTTCTATGTTCAGAGTATTCACCTTCAACTTCCTACTACCTGCGTTCATTTCTCCAACTACAACTTACTTGCCGTGTCCAATATCGCGAATTAGTTGGCCTGGTGTTAATATAGGTATAATTGAGAGCAAAGGTTCTATTTTTATTCTAGTCACCACAAAACAGGAGAAACCGTATTACCACTGGAAGCATACAGGCTTAATGATAGGTGATTACCTACCTTTACTCTTCTCAGCCCTTCCCATGTCTTAGTCTGGGCACAGCACATCAGTGACTCCTCTACTCTGGTCAGCCAGCTCGTGATGTCATTAATGAATTTCTCCACCTGTGTTCTCTGAGCAGTGAAATCTTTCAAGGTTCCTTTTGCTTCTTCAGTGATTTCTTTGGCATGCTCCAGTTTCTGCCTTAGGTCTGCTTCTATAAACTAAATAATAAAGAAAGATGTCATTAAAATCTACGAAGACCAGAACACTCCTTCTGTGGGAATTCTGTACATGTGCAGCTTAATTGCAAAAAAGCACATAAGCCTAACTTGGGATGCTAAATTCAACTCTTCTAAGAAGGGAAATCAGTGGGTACAAGTGGTCAAACATTGTAAGTGACGGGAACGCGGAAACAGTAACGATGACAGTTGACATTGGATGCTACAGAGTGGCGGTTCTGACTGAGGGTCCAAGGAATACGTAAGATCTGTTTTCAAAGGCAGAGTTCAACCTACTGTTACCACGCTGGTTACCAAAACCCTGCTCTTCATTCTTCCTGGGAAACACGCACACATTTTATCCCCTGATGTAACCACTACTTTGAACAAACACCACTGTAGGATTTTATCATAAAGTAATTTTATTTCTGTCTCCCACTTTAATGTGTTTAGTGAGGCTACTTCTTCTCTCCTCCCAAACGATTTGTTTTGGGAGGACTCCTGACTTCTCTGGCCCTGCAGATAACAAAAGGACTTATAAAATCATGATAAATTGCAAAATGGTATTAAAATTCCACAATTAAAACATCTAGGCCCATTTATTTATTGATTGATTTTTTTTTAAGATTTTATTTATTTATTTGTTAGAGAGAGAGAGAGCGAGCGAGCACAGGCAGACAGAGAGGCAGGCAGAGGCAGAGGGAGAAGCAGGCTCCTTGCCGAGAAAGGAGCCCAATGTGGGACTCGATCCCAGGATGCTGGGATCATGACCTGAGCCGAAGGCAGCCGCTTAACCAACTGAGCCACCCAGGCGTCCCTATTGATTGATTTTTAAAGATTTTATTTATTTATCAGACAGAGATCACAAGTAGGCAGAGAGAGAGCGGGAAGCAGGCTCCTCGCTGAGCAGAGAGCCCGATGCGGAACTCGATCCCAGGATCCTGGGATCATGACCTGAGCCGAAGGCAGAGGCTTTAACCCACTGAGCCACCCACTGAGCCACCATTATTAAATGGGCACCCTCTAGGCCCATTTAATAATCAAAACTCTGAACTTAAAGTTAAGGCTTTTTTCTTATCCCCAGCTCTGATCTGCTACAAAAAGGAAGCCCATACGAAGAAAAGAGCCAAGTGCCTCTATGTCTTTCTTTACTTTATTTCTATTCCCACATGTCCTATAGCTTCTGACCCGTAAAGGCCTAGACAAGCAGGAGGTGGGTGAGGGGCTCTGAAATTTTTGATGACTATTATGACCTGGAATCTGTGCTTCTAGGCCAGGTGACATTTCACATTCTCTCCTATCACAGGCCTTAGACTGCCAGGTTTTCTGAGAATCCCCGCACCGCAGGGGACCTCCCATTGACATGGCGGGCATGCAAGCAGTGCGCTCCTGTTTCTCCTTCCACAGCCTGTGGGCAGCTCTGCTTCTTGCTGCTGAGGCCCGTTCCTCCCCAGGAAGCCTTCCTAGAGAACCTGAGATACCCACACACCGATGCCTTCTCCTTGTCTTTCCTCTGATAATTCGCTTCTGGGCCAGGGGCACACTCTGGCATTCGCACCAGATGATTCTAAGATGCACACCACTCAAAACAATCAACTCTCCTTTTGGCGAAAGTATCAACACTTAGCCCATCTTTTACCCATAAAGTCTCTCAGAGGAGTTAGAGAGGAGACTCTGGGTCTACCACTTGCATGAGCACGTCATCCTCTCGAGATGGTACCACTGAAACCCTTCTTATTTTGAGGTAAGGAACAGGTGCCCCAACACCTCATCACTGAGTACGTGTTGGGGGCAGGAGGGTGTGAGAAAGCACAGTACAATAGTAGCTCTCCCCAGACCCTGCCAACATCTTTACTCTGCGAGAGGCCACCTGTTGCCCATTTATATCCGTGACACAGGCGACAGGCACAAGCACTCCTTTTTAGTCTCCTGTATGATTAGCAGCCTTTGCTTCTTCTTGCTTCGGGTGAAATTCTAGCATTCTGGTATGTGTGTATCACCCACCGACGATACTAAGTGACAGATGCGCAGTCTCAGGTCAGAGAGAATGTATAACCACGCAAGATATAGGGGTTAGCAAGAAGCAGTGAGTAAAGGACAAAGGCCCAACAGGAAGAAGGAAAAGGTAGAGAAAATCCATGAAGGCAGAAAGAAATGCACGGGTTAAAGTAAGGCGCTGGAACACTTAGCCTGGAGCTTGAGGTGCCGGCTGCCCAAAGAGCCCCCCGCACTGGCCACTCCCAGAGCTCCCTCACTGTAGTCCAGGCTTGCTGGTCAGGCTGCCTGCCTGCCCCGTGCCCCCCGTGGTCTGTGCCATCCTCGAGTCCTTGAGCGAGGTTTGCAATGGTGATCTCGCCATCCCAATCACCGAGTAAATGAATTAGAGAAATATCAGTATTCATAAGTGTGGTTGTTCCGGTACAGACAGGAAACGGTCCAGGAGGCAAACTGGATGATAACTACTTCCAAAATTTAGTAAGGAAAAGGGGGAACTGATCTTATTATAATACTCGTCTTAGAAATATGCTATTAATACTAGCACAAGGAGTTCTAAAGATGTTAATGTTTTAACCCCCTATATGGTAAGATCCGCATGTTTGCTTAAAATTATGATGATAATAATGAGAATATATACATAGGTATTATATGTAATATATAACATTTATTTATTGCTGTTATATCTCAATTATATTAGAGATTATATTTGAGATAGAGTCTAGTATGTAGTACTTATTACAAACCCGACTGACTATTTACCTGAAGGTCTGGTGGTGTTTCTGGATTTTTAGTTAATTCTTTAAGATCATTAACTTTGCAGTGAAGTTCTTCCAGTCTCAAGGCTCTGTTTTTAACTTCAGACTGCCAAAATAAAAGACAAAGAGAAAAAGCACAACTTGTGCAAACACTGACATATTACATTTGGCACTTAATAATTCCAAGAGTTAACCCAACTTCAAGCCAAGGTTTAAAAAAAAAATCTCTGATTTCCTGAGGACTCATTATTTATGCATGTGGAAAAATGTCATCATTAACTTTCACTTTGAATATGAAGGAGTATGCGGAACTTTCTTCCCACCCTCCTTTATTGGCGGGGGGGGGGGGAAGCTCCTGGAAAAAATTAAACACTAACGAAAAAAGTCTTGAGTCAGTGGGGATTTTCCGTAACCGTCGTATATTCATTAGCATTAATATCACTGGCTACTGTGGCGGCCGTATGCTTTTGAAGAAGCGTTTCCTCACGTTAGGAATGCCTCATTACTATAGACTATACGTAACACATCAGAAATGTTTCAAATAAAAATTTAAAATATTTTTATTATAAATAAAAACCTTTTTTATTATTATTATTATTTGCTATTGATTGATTTCACCAACACTAACGCAAAACAAAGAAAAGTAGAACAAAGAATCATTACTGAACAAAGTAGATGCTTGTAAACTTCATTATTTATTTGGGGCCACAAAGCACCGTTTGATAAAGTATCCCTCTCAACTTAAATAACAGCATTTTGTTTCTTGGTGGACACTAACAAACCTCCTGAACCTCATTCCAGAGAGTGATTCACTTACCCGGTGAGATGTGATGGACTAACTGCCGGGCCCCCTGGCTTTCTCCAGGAACGGGCTGAACAACTGAAGGATCACACCTACACACGTACACACTTTATTTTTGAACTGCAGCAACAATGCACGGTCAGGCTCTGGGCCGAATCCGGTCCACTCACGTTATTGGTTGCTGCACCACACAGATGGTTGGCACCATAAAGAAACTCACCTCCGTGAGTGACTTAACCTGGACATGAATGTGGGGTTGATGCCCACTGGCTTCCCGGATCCCAAAGATCAGTGGTAGGTGGGTAGTACATGGCCATTAAACAACGAGCTCTCCAAAAAAAAAAAAAAAAGACCCTGCCTTGCAGCATTGACCACCATTCTGAGCTACACATTCTGAGCGCCCAAGGGTGGGAAGCACTGGGCCTTTGCATTCCCACCATGCAGATCGAGTGGATACCTATAACTCAAGAGCCTAGATAATAGCTGTATGTAGTGTAGAAATTAAAAGAGGTAAGTTTTAAACATTTATTAGCTTGATTTTTAATATCATTTAATTGTAAGTTAATTTTCAATAATGGCTATGTTTAACACCGGCTTGCAAATGTCTTTAAAATTGAGTAATTGACTTTTGAGAGCTGGTACGAGCCCTATTCCGGCATGTACCACCGTTTTGAGCTGTAATGTTAGTTTAACATCAAAGAGAACTTAAGAGACTGCAGTATCCTTCTCCTGATTGCATTTTCAGTCTGGCTTATTTCCTTAACTTCTGTTTGCCCTTAGAGATAGGCGTTTGATTTAAAAATCTCTAGAAAGTTTTTTGGATCAGACGTAGATAATGTAGGCATAGAGTTGATTCCCCTACATTTTTTCAGACTACAGTCATCACGTACCTGTCTTGTTCCATTTAGGTGCTGGGCACAGTCCTGAGCACCCAGGCATGCAACGGTGACTAATCTGTGCCCTCGTGGGGAGTAGTGATCATATGCTTTATGAAACAAGTTATCTCTTGTCACCGTTTCCTCTTACCCGTTTTATTTTTCATCCCAGCCTAACTACATTTCATCCCAGCCTAACTAACTGCCTATTTTACATACATACTGTAAATGTAAATAAAGTAAATGCCACAAGTATAGGGACTTTATCTGTTTTACTGTTTATTCTCAGGGTCTACCACAGAACCTGACATACTATAGGTGCTTATTAAGAATCTGATGAGTGAACAAATAAATGAATGCAAGAAATGGAAATAAAAAGTTTAAAATAAACTGATGACTAGAACTTTAAAAGGCCAGAGGAAAGGCTGGGGAAACGTGTCACACTCTGGTCTCCAGTTTTCTCCCAGGTTCTGAAGAGGAAGTGGAAGAACCTAGCACCTAGGGTTAAGTGTTCAGCGTATGGTACGTACTCAGTAAACACCTTGTTTGAATGAAAAAAAAACCTCCTCTAAATATTACTAAATGAGAAACACCTTCAACTTGGTTTTACAGTAGGAAGGCGTAATAGTCTTAGCTGAATGGAAAGTGGGAAGATACAGATTTTATGGGCTTTCACTTTTCTACTAATATTTTAAGTACAGAGCCCCATCTAAGAAGTGATAAAAATGGGGGGAATAAGTCTTAACCGTTGCCTATTCCACTCTCAGGAAAATAGCCAAAGATGGTTAAGACTTTGGTAGCATTCATATGTATCTCTGAAAGAAAGAACTTTAACAAAAAGGACACAACTTTTTCATATTCTGGTTAATGAGCTCACCAGCTCACAAAAGTAGATGTAGTCAGTTTACCTCAAATTCCTTAAGGACTTCTTCTGCTCTGACGCTGTTATTCAGGTGGCTGATGCTTTCGGCCAACTGTGGAATGGAACTATTGGACCATCCATCGATTTCCTCTTTACTTGAAAGGACATCAGCCCAAATGGTCAGGCTTACCCTCAGCCTATCCATGTTCTCCTCAATTTTCTCTGACATCTGGGATGGGAAACAGAAACCACACCATTATTCATCTGAGGCTTTAAGGTGCTTCTTTCCCCACCAAAGTACTGACAATGTTGATGCTGCCTTAATCAAAAAATTATATTCTCACTGAAAAACAAAGTTTTGCAAAAATTATTGTAAGGGAATTGACTCAAACAAATGCTAACCGTTGCTAAATTGTTTCTGTTATTGGGAGAATTGACCACATTTCAGAGACATTTGATTTTCATTTGTAAATTGGGAAATTAAGAGCAGGTCTATTGGATTCAACTATAACATACTCTTAGGTTGAGTTGTATAGGATAGACTCCTACCAAGGGCAGTATTGGGTTTATTTTTAAAAGTAACACAATAAGCACTTTTATTTGTAAGGCTGAAACATGAAAATGGACATTAATTAGACCTGAACATATTTATAGAATAAATAAATACATAGGATATCAGCCAACTTTGTAGGTTTAAAGTAAAGTATTAGTTTTTAATAGTCTTCCTGTAATAAGAAGGTTCTTTTAAAAGTGGAAGCAGGTAAGGTTTTCTGCAGTCCCCAAATTATTTGATTACAGCACATAATTATCAATGTCTAACTTTTGTAATTCAGCTTATGTAACTTAACCTCCAGTAATACAGTGCAGGTTAACAGGAGGGCAACAGAATCACTGGATTTTTGAGCTGGATGCTACATAAAATATGTATGGGTTGAGACGTGGAGTTCCAGAGAGATCAAGTGACTTGTTCTTCTGTCCCACAGCTGGAAAATGACAGAGCAAGAGCTAAAACCCAAGGATGTGAACTACATGTTTTTCAATGCAAAATTATAGTCTTATAACTCCAAATTATTACACATTATAGCTTCATATTCTGTAGCATATTTATAAATTATTCTTTAATTTTTATCCATAATCCTAGAGTTTTGAGAAAAAATATTTAGAGCTATAAATTTGTTATAATTGAAGCTACCAAGTGAAATTCTAGAAAATCTGCCACTAAGTTTTTGGGTTTTTTTGCTTTGTTTTGTTTTAAGAAGTGGGGGAGGGAGGCGTGGGGAAGACAGAGTCTTAAGCAGGCTCTACCACGCCCACCAAAGAGCCCAACCGGGCCTTAATCACAGGACCCTGAGATCGTGACCTGAGCGGAAATCAAGTCTGATGCCTAACTGACTGAGCCACCCAGGAGCCCCCGAAAATCTGCCACTAAATTTTAACAAAATAAAGCAAATAACATTTTTTTTTATTAATTCTAAACTTTATGTGAATACTGTTTTTCTTCAAAATATAATTTTGCACGTAAGTGTTAAAATGTAAAAATGAGGGGCACCCTGGTGGCTCAGCCAGTTAAGCATCTGCCTTCAGTTAAGTGTCTGCCTTCGGCTCAGGTCATGATCCCAGAGTCCTGGGATCAAGCCCCTGCAGTCAGGCTCCCCACCCAGCAGGGAGTCGCTTATCACTCTCCCCTGCTTGTGCTGGTTCTCTCTCTCCAATAAGTAAAATCTTTAAAAAACATTGCAAAAAGTTAAAAATGGAATTCACATCCTTAAATAATCCTTTACCCAAAAACAGTGACTGACAAATGTGAATATTTAAACTGTTCACACAATTCAGGTGATTATCTTACATCCAGCCATCTGTCCACAGTGCTCTCCAAGTCTGTTTTCACCAAGATGAAATCACTACTGTGAATTGTTTTCAGCTCAGATAACAACTGTTTTCCTTTACTGGTAAAATTATCCAATTCTTTCTGTTTATTACACATTTCATGCTTGACGGTTTCATGCTGTGGACATAAATGTTTCCTTAATTAATAAAATAATCAGTGATAAGTCAGTCATTCAAAACCATCTGCTTCTAAGACATTTAATTCATGGTTGACCTTATGCAGAAACCAGTGATATTAATGAACTATACATTTTTTTGGATTGCTAGAATCCTAGGATATCCGTATTCCTAAAAAAAAAAAAATCATTATATTATGAAAATCAGATCTACTAAGTAGTCTACGAAAATAAATACATTTTGAATTATTACCTTAGATAAAGCCCATCTAAGATCCTCCTGATCTTTTATAGTATTTCTGGTTGCAATCACATTGCTGGCATTTTCTAGGACTTTAGATACAGCCGACTTCAAGTTCTGATATTCCCTCATTAAGTCAATAAGTCCACAGCACTGACCCTGGCTATAGTAATTAAAGAAAAGGTATCATTTATTATCATGTATGAAAGGTAAGTGTTCCCTATGACTGGACCTGATATGTAACTATGTAAATTTATTCTTAGGTGGATGCTGGAATCAAGAGGAAGCCATATTTCTACCTACTGAGATGAAGAGTGCTGGTCAAGTCAACTTAACTCTAACACCCAAATTGTTCTCCAAGAGAAAAGAATGCAGGTAGCCATTAAAACAAAACCTGTGACCTCAATGACAAGAAAAAATATATGTTCTTGACAACTAAAACTTATGTAGATGCCAACAAATTTTTGCTTTTCAATTTTTCACTACTTAATTACATCATAATGGTATTTATTAAGGGGAAGCAAAACAAACAAAGAAACCAAACTAACAAACAAAAAACCACTGCTCGATAAGTAAAATGCATACGAGGATTTTTTTTCCCATTTCAACGACACAAATTTTCATTGAATATGAATCCCCTGAAAACTGTCAAACTAAGAAGATGGTTTCTGTTTATAAGCGTAAAATGCCTGTGAACATAAACAATTCCACACGTAGGAATTTTTCCGAAGAAAAAGACATGCACAAGATTTATGTAAAATTATACTCTTTACACTAGTATTTATAATAGGAGAAAAAATAGAAGTAGCCCAAATGTTAAAAAAATAGGCTAATCATTGAAAAACCTCTAATACCTTCTTATAACTGATTATTGTACAATCTCTAACAAATCACAATTTAGGAGAATGTTGAATAACATGGGGTAAAATTTTACAACATGGTTAAATTTTTAGAAGCTTACATTAATAATCTACAGTGTGCCATAAAAACTATGCACACACAAAAAATTGAATGTGAATGTTTACAGATGCTTCTTTTTATAGTTATCCAAACTGGAAAGAACTCGAATATCTATCAACTGGTGAATGAATAAACTGCGGTATGCCTATTAAATGGAATACAATTTGACTACAAAAAAGGGACTTTATTAACACACATAACAATGTCTATTGTGTTGAGTAAAAGAAGTTGTTTACCCAAGTGCAGTAAAAACTTATGCATACACAGAAAACTGAACATGAATATTTATAGACGCTTTATTCATAATCTTTATAATCATCCAAACTGGAAAGAATCCATTTGTATGTGATTCTGAAAAGACAATACTACAGAGACAGAAAACCGGTCCAAGGTTGCCAGGGAGTACGAGCGGGGGAGGGGCTGACTATAATGAGATGATTTTTTTCAGGAGATGGAATGATTATATGAGATTTGATAGTTCTAACAGTTACTCACACAGGGTGTGTGTACTCATTAGCTAGATGTGCATTAAACTCATACAGTTTAAGGGCATACACTAAACAGGATGAATTTTACCATATGCAAATCATGCCTTAATTACAAATAAGTACAACAAAACAAAAAAGAAAACTCAAAAGTTTTAAGTCTCTTGGTAGCACCTTACAACTGTTGACAGCTCCTGCTTTCACGTGGTGAATTTCACCTGTCATTGCCATCACAACAACCTCGGCAGTAAGATTCTGCACGACTAACTCAATAATGGGTACTAAAGAGACACAGAATACAGAAGTGGCAAAAGGTATTCAGATCTTGATCACACAAGGCAGATCAACAGACAACAGCCCAGTGCCACAAGATAGAAAGTTGAAAGAAAATAACCGAGAGGTTTTTTTTACTTACTTTTCATGAATTAGTTTTTTGGTATCATCCCAGGTAACCTCTAAGCGGTTTACCTCCCTATCGACTTCAGATGCAAAGGTTACATCTTTCTGAGCAATTTGTTTAGCTTTGTCTTTCAGCCAACATAGTTCATGCTCATGAGAATTCAATTCGTCTTCTAACTGATTAAAGACTCTCAATCTGTGAATTAAAACGTTATTTTATTATTAATTTGCCAAAGGTAAGGACTAATATTTCTTCTCCATAAAGCATGCCTATAGGTATCTAGAAAAACTTTTAACACAACAATTGAATTAATGTATAGCAACTGTGAAAGATACTTTAAAAATTAACTTTTCAGAACTATAGACTATACCTTGGGAAAATTTAAAGTCAATTTAACCATTCATTTCAACTTTCCATTAAGTTTGTATTCTTTTTCTATTTTGATTTCAGATTGTAAGACTTTTAAGACTAGGGCTGAGCTTGTAGGCAGAGCAGGTGAGTATTTATTAAAAGGTCTTTAGTAAAAAGTCCTTCTGTGTCCCAAAGTCCAATTCATGTAAAATAATAATATTTAAGGGTACAGCTGTTTCATTTAAAATAAAAATAATTAGGACGCCTGGGTGGCTCTGTCGGTTAAGCAGCTGCCTTTGGCTTGGGTCATGATCCCAGTGTCCTGGGATCAAGTCCCACGTTGGGTTCCTTGCTCCGCAGGGAGCCTGCTTCTCTTTCTGCCTCTGCCTGCCACTCTGCCTGCTTGTGCACTCTCTCTCTCTCTCTCTTTGACAAATAAATAAATAAATACATAAAATCTTTAAAATTTAAAAACAAAATAAAATAAAAATAACAATTTTTTTTGTCCCTAATATACTAATATTTGAGTACTTGTAAAAAGTGGTCCCACAGAAGTGGCCATGGACTCATGCACTCTTGCCTTTTGGTATATAATGTTGTAGAGTTTATAAAGTGAATATCCACGCACGATTCCATTGAATTCCAGAACAAAGTGGTCAGGAGCATACATTACCATTATCTG
>ML108281.1:0-16367 GCA_003697995.1 Taxidea taxus jeffersonii | reverse complement strand
CTTCTCCAGCAGTCCTAGGATCTCTTGCCTGCTTGGGCAATGCAGGCCAGCAAAGCTATTTGCTCCTTTGCTGTGTTTGGCTCCTCTTTTTGTCTTTACTCTGGAGGCTGTTTTTCCTCCTCAAATCTTATTCCTTTTTGTTTACTGTTAAGCGAGTCGGCCTAGTGCTCACGAGGCATGAAACCTCAAGAGCCATTACTATCTAACTGCAAGCCTTTGCTAAATGCTTGATTCCAATTAAGAGGAGGCAAATGGCAATGGTCTTGCACATCAATAAAATCCTTCTCAATTATGGACACTCTGGTATGACAGCATTTCAGCTGCTTCTTTGCCCCCTGAAAAAATGGAAGACAAACATCCCTGAGAACACAAATGGGGAGAAAGTTCTATTAAGGAGGAAAAACAAGGGGGCGCCTGGGTGGCTCAGTGGGTTAAGCCTCAGGTCATGATCTCAGGGTCCTGGGATCAAGTCCCGCATCGGGCTCTCTGCTCGGCATGGAGCCTCCTTCCCCACCTCTCTGCCTACTTGTGATCTCTGTCTGTCAAATAAATAAATAAAGTCTTAAAAAAAAAAAAGGAGGAAAACCAAGATTGAGAAGAAGGCTATGGTATTAGAGGAAAAAAATCACTTCCAAATGTACTGCAGGAAAATACCCATCACCTCTTAGGTTCTCTATAAAACACACTGACAAAACCCCAGCTTGGTTAAACCCCCTTGTCTGCCTTTTCCACACCTCTGAGCAAACAGTAAGGCAGCTGCTGAAAACGACTCTGGCAAGCTGCCTGATTCCACTTCAAGTGAAGGAATGGGAATCTCAACTGGCAGCCTTATCACCTTATCAAGCTCCAGGGATATCATTTCCATTTCCTGTCTGCAAAAGAACCATTTTATGCCATTTTCTCTCTGCCAGTATCCTGTCACTCACTCTCATCTGAGGAGCCTACCCGGTCTTTCTGAGGGTCTGGCAGCCACCAGGAAGGAATTCCCTCCTATTTTCACCAGCAGGACTAGGAAGCTACTTGGATCACCCCCTCTAGCCTCTGCCTTCATTCGTACTACAGGCGATGAGGCCGTTCTCCTAACAGCTAAACATTGCTTAAAAACAGATAACATGATCTCTATTGTCTGTCATAGATAAGATCTTAGCGGGGCTTATAGAGACAGAGCCCTTGGGAAAATCCTTCAAGAAACCAAAGAAATATTAGTACTTCTTTTTTTTTTTTTAAGATATTATTTATTTATCTGACAGGCAGAGAGAGAGAGGAGGAAGCAGGCTCCCCGCTGAGCAGAGAGCCCGATGCAGGGCTCAATCCCAGCACCCGGGATCATGACCTAAGCCAAAGGCAGAGGCTTTAACCCACTGAGCCACCCAGGCGCCCCATATTAGTATTTCTTAAGTGTCCAGTTAGTCATCAATTTTATCCTCAAAATATTGAAAGAAGTTGCTAAATATGATACCATCAAAGCATTGCAGTTAACTGTAGAACAAATAAAAAGTCGACGGAACAGTGGGTTCCAGTCATTTCCCTTTACCTCTGCTGAAGAGCTTGGCGGGTAAGTTCCTTCAGTCTCTCTTTGTCTGTCCTTTCTTCAATGTCCTCGATGCTTCTCAGCAACTCCTCTTTCTGGTCTTGGAATGCTTTCTTCAGAACTGCCAGGGCATCTGCCTCGCTCTGCTTCATTCCCAGAAGGTTCTGGATTCTCTCTAATTCAGAACAGAGGTGATCGGCCGTCGTTCTGCAGGAAGTCCTTTGCTCAGAATTTCCGCTTTTAAGATGGTATTGAGCTTTGGCCAGAATGCTGTCAAGGCTGATGGCCGCGGATTCCAATGTTTTAGCGTCTTGAATCGCATGGTTTAAGTCCTTTTCTAATAAATCAGTCTGTTTCTTATTCATACTGTCCGTTGCCTCCACTGTGTGTCTCAGCCGGTGGAGAAGCCCCGACAGCGAGGCGTGGCTCTGTAGGAATTCCGCCAACTGGGACAGGGCAAGCTGCCGCCTTTCTACGACCTGGCTGGCCTCCTCCAACAGCTGGAAGCAGTCCTCTGCCTTGCCCTGGAGGAGGTGGAGGCTCTCAGCTCGGCCCAGAGCACCCAGCTTGACTAGGTGATCCCGCAGACTGAGAAGTTCTCCCTTTTTGCTCTCGACCTCTGCTGCGTGGTCCTGGAAGGAAAGAGCGAGTCACTGAGTCCTCGGATACACCGTGGCTAATGCCACAGACACAGTCACAATCTGTAATGTCAAGATCCATTTTCAATGCGATGGATGCTGTAGGCTTTCAAGGTCATCTCTGGTGAATCTTTTTTAAAGAAATGGTCATAAAGTTTCCTGTTTTCTCATCTATATATTTCACATAAAACGCAAGTCTGATTTGGAACTAATTCATTGAATGGAAGAGAAAGTCTTCATGAAGAGAAATTGTAGAAGGAAATCTTATATAAATGTATACATATATATGTATAATTTGGAAGATTTAAAATACATATGTATACATAGTTAAAGCTTATCATTCTAGTATAAATGTCAAATATAATACCTAAATATTATATTATATATAATGGTATTATATATATATCAACAAAATATTATCTCTATCTCTATCTATCTATCTATCTATCTCATCAAAAAGCAAATCACAGGCCCCAAATGGAGTCACTTATGGTAGATCATGTCACCAAACTGGTCCTTCATACCTAAGCTAATTGCAGTTTCAGAATCCTCCAGAAATACAGCATTAGTTTGTCAGTCAGGAATTTTCTGGTCAGTACTGATAAGGTAATCTGTCACAGGGGTCCTCCCCTCCCCCGACCCCCAAGATAAGAACCCTGTTCTTACCCCCAAGGGAAAGTGGCCTTGCCTAAAATGATCCTTTCTTTTCTTTTACTAATAACTTCCTTGCCCCACTCTCCTTTTATGAAAACTTTCCATTTTGTACAACCCCCTGAGCTGCTTTCTATTTGCTAGATAAGATACAGCCTGATTCACAAATCACTTAATAAAGCCAATTAAATCTTCAAATTTACTCAATTAATTTTTGTTTTTTAATAATACCGTGTATAGATATATATACACACATATATTATAACAATACTATATATCATGCTATCTATCTATATAAAAGATGCTGCAGTTTGGAAGATTTTAAATATATATGCAATAATGTTAACTTTAACAGCTTGTAGGAAAGGAGCCTAGGAATAGATGGGCATCAGCCTCTCCTCAGAGGCAGTGGGTGAGGCAGATGAAAACAGGTTTTAGCTGCCTCCTGTAAAGAAACAAAAATGAACTCACTGAGACTGTTGTGTAGGCAATCTGACGTGCTCACAGTAAATCATGTTTGCAATCTCTTAGAGCATTGCTAACAATCTCAGCATGCTTCCCATTAAAGAGAAATTATCACCCCACTTCATCTTGAACACAATGGCCTTAATATGACGCTTAGTTTGACCCTTAAACTTTAGAAAGACGCTTTGAGCATTTACTTCAGAAAATTTACAATTCATTCTCTGCCCTTTTGAGACTCAAATCTTTCTAAAAGCTTCTGTACATTTACAACCCAAAAATAAGTTTCTAAAGGACAGGGGTGGTCATCCTTTTGAAACCAACACACTGAGTTAACAAATGCTTGGCCGATTTACCCTAAGAAAACTCTGGTTGACCTGATTTCTGAGCTTGTTTTGTAGACGTTCAGCGAGTACTGATAAGCTAAGACTAGAGCAAGCCGGGAAGAATCCTTGCAGTCGTGCAGAAAGGAGGAAAAGGGAATGAGAGTGACCCTGTGACGACACCCCCGTGAGCTCCCCCACTGCAAGCTTACATTGCCATTTAATGAACATGTGTCCCATGACAAGACACAAACTACCTGAGGTCATAAAGATACGAGAAAGTTCTATTCCTTTTGGCGAAACCAATCAGCAAACCCAGGGCAGAGTAAGCACTCTATAAATATTAAATGTTTTATCATTAAATTTTAATGATAATGTCTTAAGTTTATTATGTAAACTTATGACATTATGTCATTAAGTTTATTATGTAAACTTATGACTTATGTAAAATTTAATGTCTTAAGTTTATTATGTAGCTTATCTCCAACTACCCCAACACTTGATTTAAATGTTTTTTGTTTGTTTTTAAATGTTTTTTTTTAATGCCAGGATAGATACTATGCATAATCTACAAATAAGGAAAATAAATCATGAATTTTAAATAATTTTTGAGCTAAACAGTAATTTAGTAAAATTGTATCATTAAAGCATTGGAATTCCCTATTAGTTTTCAGCATTGGAGCAAACAAACCAAGAAGCTTAAAAACGAACAGTCTCATCAATTTACCCTAGAAATCATTTACTCCATTTTGAAGAAATAGTGTCTTAACGTGGTTGTCTAGTTTATGTGAAGTGATTTTATCTGCTTCATTTATCTGTGTAACACATTGCTAGGACCCATATGTCCCATTATTAAAAACATCTGCATACGAATGCAAGGTTAAACTAGTACAGAATGGCTGGGTCTAAAAAAAAAACGCTTTTCTTTATAATTCAAGAGCTCTTTTATGAATAAATTCTTCTTTTGCTCGTAAAGTATATGCACTTTACCTTGTGCCGAGTAAATGCTGCTTGATGGTCTGTTATGCTTATCTCTGAAGTAGTTTGTAATTCCCTGAGAAACAGCTTAATCCAGACAGAAAAGGAAAGCAGCAGTTCATCGAATTGCCGGTGTTCAGCAACCACAGACTGAAGAAAAGTAATCCTAGGGAGAGAAAGGTGTTAAAGTTACAATGTCCCACAAGTTAACGGAAAAAGTTCACGATACGTTGTTGCAATAACGTTAACTGGAAGGCAGAAAGATATCGTCACAGATGGACACACCGAAATTTTTGATGTCTTCTACTTCTCAATCCCTTTATTCTCAGTTTTCCACATCTCACTTAGGGTTGCCACTGTCCCCAAGGTGGTCCTCTGAACCATCCTTCATGCCCCTGGTTCTTCACCACATCTAATCTGTAAGTGCCGACCCCCTAACACACACACAGTAGAGTCTGTGCTCTCCTCCCCATTTCCACAAGCCTACCTGGGTCTAAATTGCTTCATCTCTTGCCTGGCCTCCTCCTGGCCTCCTTCCTGCCATTGTCTCCACAGTCCACTCTCTAGGTAACAGCCAGGAATGGCTTTAATGTAATCAGAACATTGTCCGCTACGCTTAACACGGCAACCCTACCCTCTTCAGTATTTTTCAGTTTGATCATTTTCCCTAATTGTGAGACAAAAATTTGGGACTGAGGTTCATCAGAAATGCTGTTTTTTGAGCACTTGAGGGTATTTTTTAAAAATATTAACTGCAATATGGTTAACATACAATGTTATGTTAGTTTCAGGTGTACGATACAGCAATTCAGCAACTCTGTACCTTATCCGATGCTCAGCATATTAAGTGCACTCTTAATCCTTTTCGTCTATTTCACCCCTCCCCTCACTCACCCCCTTCGGTTAAGAGTCTTTCTTTAGTTTGTCTCTTTTTTCTTTGCTCGTTTGTTTTGCTTCTTAAATTCCACATATGAGTGAAATCATATGGTATTTGTCTTTCTCTGATTTATTTTGCTTAGCATTATACTCTCTAGATTCATTCGTGTTGTTCCAAATGGCAAGAGTTCATTCTTTTTTATGGCTGAGTAATATTCCACTGTGTGTGTGTGTGTGTGTGTGTGTGTGTGTGTGTGTGTGTGCGTGTACACCCCATCTCTTCTTTATCCATCCATCTACTGATGGACATTTGGGCTGCTCTCATAATTTGGCTATTGTAAATAATGCTGCAGTGAACATGGAGGAACATATATCTTTTCAAATTAACGTGTTCTCATTCTTTGGGTAAATACCCAGTTGTGGAATTATCAGATCATATGATAATTCTATTTTTAATTTCTTGAGGAACCTGCATACTGTTACCCACTGGCTGCACCAGCCTGCATTCCCGTGTTGTTGATTTTAGCTGTTCTGAAAGGTGTGAGACAACATCTCATTGTGGTTTTGATTTGCATTTCCCTGATGATGACTGATGTTGAGCGTCTTTTCATGTGTCTGTTAGCCGTGTTCTTTGGAGAAACGTCTGTTCATGTCATCTGCCCATTTTTAAATTGGATTACTTGGTTTTTGGGTGATGGGTTGTAGAAGTTCTTTACATATTTTGAATACTAACTCTTTTTAATTGAATACTTTTTTTAATTGAATACTGACCCTTTATCGGTTATGTCATTTGCAAATATCTCCTCCCATTCAGTAGGTTAACTTTTAGTTCTGTTCCTTGGTTCTTTTGCTGGAGCACATTTATTTATTTATTTATTTATTTTATTTTTAAAATTTTTATTGTGTTATGTCGGTCACCATAAAATACATCATTAGTTTTTGATGCAGTATTCCAAGATTCGTATAACACTGAGTGGCTCCACGCAATATGTGCCCTCCTTAATACCCACCACAAATAACAAAGTAATTTCTTTCCCTTCCATACTTTTCTGAATAGCTCAGTTAAGTAAAAGCAAAAGTCTCTGCTTTCTTAAATTATATGCTTACCATTAAAAAAAAATGAATGCTATAAAAACACTTTCTTTTAAAAAAACCCAACCTTTTGTTAATCATCTGTGGCAAATCTCTCCATCTCTCATCCACCTGCTCCAAGTGTACTTTCATCATTTTCACATCATCTTTGGAGGCCACGGAGAATAGTGATTCCTTCAGTTGCAAAAGGCTGCTATAGATCGAGGCCCGGGATACAACTTCATTTTGCAGTGCCTAAGAAAAACAGAATACATTCTAGATCTCACCCCAGCATGATTGACTAGGAAGGACCATCTGACACAGGTGGTTGCTGTGCAAGGACTTTGCACTCTTGCAACACAGAGGTCATGGGGAGTAGGCTTAAAGAGAGTTTTTATTACTTGATTTGGAATGGATCTGCTAAACCTTGAATGAAACACTTAAAATACTACTGAAACCTGAATTAGTGTTCCAGAATCTGAGTTCTATTACGTTAGGCAACTTTAGAAGCTGTAGAATTTCTTTCAAGATGAACAAACTGTGTGGGGAAAGAGAATCAAAGAAAAGCTATTGCTAAAGAGAAACAGTGCATATCTAACAATAATAGAGATGCAATTCTGGGGATGAGAAATACGGTCTCCTTCTTTATTTAGAGACTATATTAGGCCAAACTGGAGAACTTAAGGGCTCTCCATTTTGTTTTCATGCAACAGGATGACTTATTTTTAATCAGGCAATGAACTGTAAGGTGCTGTGAGCGCTGCATAAAATGTTCAGTTCCTATCTAATAAGATATAGAAGACAGACACACGTGGACAGCTAAGAGCATAACATGGTATCAAATGGGATGATAGTGTAGCATGGCGCACAGTAGGTGCCTGTCAGGATGCTTTCTCCCCCTTCTTAATGAGGCCACATGTGTGAGACAAGCAAAGCTGCTGAAGGTTTCTGAAGAAGGGTCACACAGCCTATGGATGGCAGGAGGAGCTAAAAGACAGAACCGGGACTTAAGCCAAGCAGGACAAAACACACAAAGCCAGAATATGGGGATGGACAAGGAATGTTCAGAACACAGTGGGAGGCAGCTGGGCGGACACTGGGCCCAGAGGTAGACATCTCGGAGGCTTCAGCCTCCTCCAGGTCCCCTAACCTCTACAGCACCTACTCTCTGTGTAGAGATGTTTTATTTTATGGCCAGATGGTAGAGAGTTTTATTATATGGCCAGATATCCTTGTGTCATTTTTCAGAAAAGGAGTTATGACTTCTCCTCTTAGAACACTTCACAGTATATTTATAAAAAGATAAGAACTTTTTTGGAATGCCTGGGTGGCTCAGTTGCTAAATATCTGCCTTCGGCTCAGGTCATGATCCCAGGGTCCTGGGATCAAGTCCCGCATGGGGCCCCCTGGTTTTCGGGGAGTGTGCTTCTACCTCTCCCGCCACCCACCCCCCTGCTTGTGTTCCCTCTCTGGCTGTGTCTCCTCTTTCTGTCAAATAAATAAATAAATAATATTTTTTTAAAAAAAGATAATAACGTTTTTCCTCAGTGTGGACTGAGGATGATTTTTTTATCCTCAGGGCAGGAAACAGTCACTGGGGGTTTCTGAGGCACAAGTTTTGGAGAGATTACTGCAGAACGTCAGTGTGCAATAAACTAGAAAGTCGTTGAGAATCAAGAGTGTGGGAAACCCTCTAAGTCAAAGAAGGAGGAAATTTGAACTTGAACTTGCCTGTATTGACTGCAATTCACTCTCTACCTTGACTCTGTCTGCAGAAATGTCCATTTCTGGGGAACTGGCTATTGCTTCACACCGCTCTAACCAGGTTAAAAAGGTTGATAATTCCTTCTCCAGCCTAAAGAAAGCAGAGATGAGAGACAAATTTATCAAAATTATTATGCCAGAAAACGAAACCCTTCCGGAGTTGGAAGTCCAACACTAACCACTGCGAATAATACAGTGTTGGTTCTTATTCCTAGAAGTGAAGGTACAAAGAACATTCCCTTTGCACTCGTATGTATTTGTTACCTGTGTTTATATCTATGTCCTATGAAAGGTGCACATACACCCTCTCTACTTTAGGGATCTTCACCTTCTTACACACACCAAGATCTTCTCATATTAGACACGTGAGTTGATGTGTTTTACATCTGGGATGATTCTTTCCCAACAGCTGGTCCAGAATTTGCTACTTAAGAGTGGCAGTTGAAATCCATACTGCCAACTCGGGAAGGAAAGCTGCTCACCTCTGCCAGTGGGCCAGCAGGGTCTCCAGCGCTGTCTGCCTCTCCTTGGCCCGAGTCCGCGTCTCCTCATACCTCTGCTGCAGGGCCGCTGCCTCCTGGACGGAGGAACCTCTGTTAGCCACCTTCTGGGCGCTGGCTGAGGTAATGGCCACCACACTGCTCAGTGCCTCCAGGGCTTGGCAGAGATCCTAACGGGAGGCAAAAGGTACACAAAGAAAGCACAACATCAAGAAACGAGGCCGATGTTTTTTCTGAGACCCATTATCACCAAAAATTTTCCCTCAGTCCATGACCTTCTGTGAGACAGAGTCAAAGTGAGGAGAGTTACTTCATGAATGCAGAAATCAAAAATGAAATAGAAAGGCTCTTCCCCAAATAAGAATTTACTGCTGTATATCTGAATAGTTTCAAATTTCCCTTCAATGATTTAGATAATTTGTGAAAATTATTACTCCTTCTATGCCAAATGTGACTTTTAAAAAAACCTCTGTTTAATTTACAAGAACTATATGTAACATGCCATAACCTCTATAATAAATATATGGGGGGCACATGGGTGGCTCAGGGGGTTAAAGTCTCTGCCTTCGGCTCAGGTCATGATCTCAGGGTCCTAGGATCGAGCCCCGCATCCGGCTCTCTGCTCAGCAGGGAGCCTGCTTCCTCCTCTCTCTCTGCCTGCTTCTCTGTCTACTTGTGATCTCTCTCTGTCAAATAAATAAATAAAATCTTTAAAATATATATGGGGAGCGTTATGGCTGGCACAGTTGCTATCAGGAATCAGTGATCATCATAATAATAATGGTGCCTCAGGATGTGGGAGGTTCTACGTTACGTCCACTTCATACAGTAACTCATTTAATCTTCGTAAGAATCTTAACAGTTATGTTCCTTCATTATTCTCATTTTAGAGCTCAGACAATCAAGGCAGAGAAAAATAACTTGGCTTTACAAAATCTAAATACTAGAAAAAAATAGAATAGTATCCTCTCTGCTACTCAATTATTAGCTTAGTAAACTATTAAAATAATTCCATGAAATTCAGTTTTCCTACTTTTCCTCGTGTTTTGGGTATTTAAAAAAATTACCTAAGGAGCATAAAAACACATTTTTTAGAAGATTTTATTTATTTATATAAGACAGAGGGAGATTGAGGAAGAGAATGAGCACAAGCAGGGGGAGCAGATGGAGAGGGAGAAGTAGACTCCCCACTGCCCAATGCAGGGCTCCATCCCAGGACCCTGAAATCATGACCTGAGCCAAAGGCAGAAGCTTAACTGACTGAGCCACCCAGGCCCCCCGCATTCTTGTTGTAAGTATTCAAATCCTATAAATTCCACTCCCCTTTCCAGATGTGTTTTTGTCAACTCTTTGCTTTCTATCACTGCAGCCCCCCTCTCTCGGCACACGTGCACATATATAGGGGTAACAGATATGTTTCTTTAAATTAACACATTTCTTTTTTTTTTTTTCCTCTGTGCCTGATTCTCCCTCTTTGCTTCTTTCCCTAAATTACACCAAAGGCATCTGTTGCTCTGTGAACACCCATTAATAGTCATCAGTTTAGGCACCTGACCAAAAAAGCTAGTCATTGACTGGTAAAATGTTAGTGAGGACATATTCTCATATTCTTTGCACATCCGACTGTTGTGGGTTAAAAATCTAAAATCTGCCATTGCACATGTACGTTTTTGTGCACATTTAATTTTTTATAATGCTCGCAACAAGTTAACAGAATTTACTAAAGCTAAAATCAGAAAAAAAAAAACCCACATCTTAAGTATGAGAAAGAAATACTGTAAATGAATATTCCTTTAATATGCATTTTTAATAAACACTTACTTGTATACTTACACTTCTTGTGTTATGCGAACGTGTTTGATATATGTCATTCCTCAAGTAACATAAAAATCCTTTCAATTTTAACCGTCATAAAAACATTTACTATGTTTTCAGGCAGGAATTATCAAATTCCTCTTACCATATGTTCTTGGAGGACTTTGTATGTTTCTGTGGCTGAAGAACATATTTTAAGTGGATCAGCAAGTTTATCTTCAAAGTCAGACACAGACTTCTGGATCTAAAACATTAGTGAGACATAAAGTTAATGGTGGGGAAAATGTACATCAAGGCAAAAAAAGTTACCAAGGAAGCAGCATGCTTATCTTTTTTGATAACTTTCAAAAAAATTATTAAAATACACATATTTTTTAAAAATCTAAAATCAGTGTGTCCTATCATTTGAAAGAATTGATAAGCCTTAATGCCTATCTGAACACAATGGATAATGACATTTTTACATTTCCTCAAAAAAGGTATCACAGGAATCATTAAAAACTTAGTCATCATTGACAACTTGGTAAATGATTAGCAAACTGTGTCTTGCCTTAGTTCACTATTTCTGGATTACTTACTGCATTTCATTATAAATGCAATAGGAAATAATATCTTTCGCACGCATGGACCCGATCTTACCTTTCTAAGATTCTCTTCAAACTTTTGCTGCTGAGATAAATGTCCCAGGATTGTTCCTTCCAAACACTGTGCGTGCTCCCAGAGTTCTTCCCAGTACCTTCTTACTTGCGTCAACTTCGCTTTGATTCGAGCCGATTCTCCAGTGGTGACAAACTGAGCAAAAGACTGAGCTTCTTCTTCTAGTTCTGTAATGCTGCTGGTCTTGCTTTCTATTTCCCGAATTGTGATCTAATATTTAAAACAAGAAAAATGACAATATAGGCTGAGTAAGCTTGTCTTTTTGAAATAGTAGATTCTCTGCACAGAGAGAAAATCAGGACAGGTCTTCTTAGCTGACCTTTCAACACACCTGGACCATTAGAGACCAGCTAGGAACAAACACCGTAAGTTTCCTGACCTCATTTGGGGAGGAGAGATAGGCAGACAATGTCTGGAAAATATGAAGTGATGGTGGTCGTGCTCTGTGCTTTATAAAGAATCAGAGAAAGACCTACCCCTGTTGCAGAGAAGTAAACAGGGAGATGTCCCTGTGTTTCACATTTTTCATTTTTGTATTTCATGTTTTACCAAACAAGAGGTATCTCTAAAGGCAAAGAGAATTCCTTGCTTATCCTCCAAGTCATGCCTTTTACCAGCTGATCTGGGAAGCAGTGGGTTCCAGTAACTCACAGAAATGCTAATGTTGACTTTCATTTAATTCTTCTCAAAGGTAGCTGAGTATTCCATATTTACCAAACGAAAAGCTTGTCTGATTCCACTCTTGCAAAGCCAGTCTTTTCAAACGTATTGTCTTTATGCCAGTCGTTTCCAAATATGGAATACGTTAGGATCACCTGGCACCCATCCTCAGGGAGGCAGGCTCAGCAGCTCTAAGGTGAGGCCAAGATTTTGCATTTCTAAAAAATACCCAGGTGATGCTAATCCTGCGGATGCTGCTCTGAACCACTGCTTCCTCATTAGCTGTGGGCTGGCAGTGAAGAAGCTACACACTATCATTTCCGTTTGGAGCAGGATGGCACTTTATGCACCAGCCAAGACATGAGAAGTACTGAAAGACACTAAGGATGCGTGTGGGCGCAAGGAGGAGTGTCTGTCATAAACACAGAGGCTTATTTATGCATAAGAGAATGAAAATGATTTCTCTGAGAGAAAAGAGCCAAATCTTCCAATCCAATAAAGCCAAAAATTCAGACAAGTCTCAGTTACCCTACGGGGGGGGAAAATGTGACTTATGTCTACATGAGACGACATAGTCAGAAATAAATTCTGTCTAGTTGAGACGATCTGGAATAATTTAGATTAGTGCCAGGTGTTTGTTACTTTATTTTTAATTTTCATAGGCAGGACTACAGTGGTATAGCTAATAGGTATTTGTTATCTGAACATGAATACAACCTTTCTTTTTGTTTTTCAAGATGATTTTTTTTTTAGAAAAATTACTCATAAATTCAACAAATATATATTTGGTGTCTCCTATGTGCCAAAATTGTTCTAGGTGCTTCTATTAGCTCAGTGACGCCATCTAAAATAAGACAAAATGTCTTAGTTTTTAGAGTAATTAATACATGTTACCAACAAATTCATAGATGCAAACTATATAATCATATTGTTGGATTCTAATCCAAAAAGGGAAGATGGAAGAGGTACCAAATGTATGTTCTTATTATTTGTAAATTATCAGTTAAGAATAAGAAAACCAGTCAATTTGGAATAGCATGCCATGAAGAATTAAAAGTGGGCTTATAGAAAAATGTCTTCATGACAAGGCAAATGCTTCATTCATTTTAATCCAAAGGTTGTTTTAAAGTCTGAAACACCATGACAACTGTTACCTTATTTCTAATATTTCCTACAGTGTGGTCTTCCGAGTGGAAACAGAACCTGAACTATTTGCTTAAATTTCACAGTACCAGTGGATTCTGCACTTTGGCTTATTTCTAGCAAATACTTTTTTTCCTATTATTCATATTCATTTAATACATTATAGATGTTTTCAAAATACTATACTGGAATATTAAAATGTATTTCTAGTCTACTGGCATGGAAATATATAACTGAATGTTTATATATTTAAAAATAAATGTGTAATCATTTTGTTTTCTAAAGAGTAAAGAGGTGATGACAGTTCATCACTGATATACTTCAGAAGTCCTGGAATTGAATTAAGGTTTAAATAATAAGATGAATTATAGCAAGAATAAACATATTAAAAAGTATATGCCAAAATTTTTTGATAAAGAAGAAAATTTTTGATAAAGTTATTAAAAGGTGCTATTCTTTGTTTACTTAAGATGTAGTGAAATGATCAAATGATCACTTTTAAAAGTTTTAGAGATTAAACATATGTCATAAATATTCCTTAGTGGGTTGACATCTATTTTCCCTAGTATCCCACACAAGACATAAGCAGACTCCATATATACTGGATTCCATGTAACCTTGATTGCAAAAGACGCACGATAAACCAGGATAATCTGCCCAGCAATGTAATCATAGCTAAGTGACATAGCACCCTTCCACTGTGAACATGGTAATGACTTGTTCTGAGCAATAATGTGAAATACCTGGTATTTATTTTACTGTTTTTAATTGCATGAAATGGCAGAGGGTTTTCCCGTTCAAAAAAAAAAATTAGATAGAAAAGTGGCGGCATTTTGAAAGTGTGTTGTGTAAAGACTATAAAAGAAAGAATTCATTTCTTTCAGTCCATTTTCTCTTAAACTATTTGAATGAAGTGAACAATGGCAGTCTACGCATGTGGTCATGGTAGAGCTGGGATAGCAGAAGTAACATCTCAGTCTGTGCCCAAGTGCAGTCTGTGTGTTTGAGCAGTGGAGTCTGAGGTCTTCGCCTAAAGAAAGTAATTGCTCCCCCCTGTGGTTTTTGAGGGTAAATGCCACTAATACTGGAGCCATACATTTGCATGACACCTACAAAGTACCACTGTAGGCGATGAGTCCATTTCGTGTGGTATAGATGAATCAACAGAACACTCCAATGGGGTTAATTCAGAACCAAGGAAAAGAATAATGTAACCATAAAAACATTTTAATGATATTGCACACAATACTGACTTTGAATGCATAAGTCAGGAAAATATTAATACATAGTTCCGACTATAAAGTGTTGCCCAGTATCAATCAAGACCTCTCAGCTCAACATTTTGTGTGAATTGAATTTTAATAGAGTCACATAGCAATGAAAGATTTATCGTGGGGCCAACTAGCACTTGATGAAATGTAAGAAAGGAGTTCTTAAAAGCTAGACATGGATTATAAATGTAACGTGTGAGCAGGTCACCTTGATCTGGTGGATTTGCATGTCCATGGCAGATGATGAAGTTTCCAAGGCATTGAGTTCTTTTTCTTTCTCAGTTATCCAGACGGACAGGGTCTCAAAATTATTGCCAAAATGATCCCACTTGTTTTTCACCATTTCCATGGTTTTAATACTAAAATTAACCAAATTAAGTAAATAAAATGCAGCACTTTAATAGAAAACAACAATACATTTTCCTTTAAATCACCAGATGAAAAGATAGCAAAGGCATTTGTGACGATGTCAAAGTTGGAACTACTGGAACAGGAAAAAATGCACATTCGATCTGAGTATTGAGTCCTCAAGTCTTCCTCTCTATCTCCTCTGAGAATGAGCATTTAACGAGGTAGTATCTACACTATGTTATGAATGTAACTGTGCTTCAAACAAAATATAGCTGGGTCCAAAGGGGTTTGAACCCAGGTATAATCTAGGTAAACTCTGCATGTGGCCAGGAGTTGCTAGGACTTTTAATAAGGCTGCCTACAAAGATCCCAGTGCACGGAGACTTTTAGCAGTCCAGCTTTCGTGGACAAGGTCCTTTTGCTCTCAGAGCAGAGATACTGCAGGGATGCTCTAGACTCAAAGATCTTTACAAAATGTACCTTTACGAGTCAAGACAGAGCTTGTACTCTGAATCCCACGCTGCCTTACGGGAACTGTTTCTATCATTAGAGCTAAGCCTGCAATTTATGATCTGTTATGATTTCAGCTGTTCTCCCATGTTGGTCCAGTCTTGATTCCAAAAGACTCTATATACAGTCTTGTACATAAGCACCCTAACTGCTTTTAGAAAATCTGGGCTTTATTTGTTATAAATCTAGTGAACAAAATTTCAGCTACAGATGTCCAGTTTGTGTTAGCTATGCGTATATAACCAGGTGATTATGGCTTTCAGTTAGAAAAAGACTAAGAAACTAATAGCATATCATTGAACTGATACATCCTTGGGTTAAAAAAAAATGAAACAATTTCCCTGTTTACCAAAAGGCACTTGAAGACATCAAGAAGAATGTAATGGCATCACTGAATGTTAAATTAAATAATATTGCAGTCTCAAATGTATACCCTGGATGTGCCTAATGCTCCTATCAGTACAAGTAATACAAGCTAAGTTATATTGCAAGTTTTCAAATGAATAGATTCAAATGGATATTTCTAATAAAAGTAGCTTCTTTTCTAATAAACTCTGAGTTCCATTATTTCCAGAACTTGATGGATAATATTTAATATAAAGTTCACAAAGTTTTGAGTCATAATTCCCTTTAAATTATTTAACAAATTTTAAAGTTTAGGCAAAGGTACAATGTTAATTTCAAGGTGTTACTAGTACTAAAAAACTGTAAAAATTTTACAGTTTAAAATCCACCTTAGAAATCATGTTCTATATCTTAAGAATAATATGTATTGGTGATTTGCCAGTAAAGAACCTTTAATAAAAATGTGTGGCCATATTATGTTGAGGAACATTGGCCATATCTTCATGTATTTATCCCCTACAATTCTTTTGTGTGTTCACTTGGCACATAATAGCATGCCACAGGCTAGACTATTTTTTCTTTCCTTTTCAATAAACAAATATTAGATGTTAAAAAGTAAAGTAAATTTTTGAAGTTAATGTTTGGAAACAGTGTATCAACCAGTGACAGTTCAAATATGGAGGCACTAGCAACAAGCTCTGTGGGCTTCTTGGAGACGGAGACAGTTGGTCTATGTCACACATATTTCGGCCCAGCATCTACACAACCAAAATCTCTCTTCTTCCCTCTCACTGGTGACAGCAGAACAATACAGTAAAAAA
>ML108280.1:20166-66537 GCA_003697995.1 Taxidea taxus jeffersonii | reverse complement strand
GCCTCTGCCTTCGGCTCAGGTCATGATCCCAGGGTCCTGGGATCGAGCCCCGCATCGGGCTCTCTGCTCTGCAGGGAGCCTGCTTCCTCCTCTCTCTCTCTCTGCCTGCCTCTCTGCCTACTTGTGATCTCTGTCAAATAAATAAATAAAATATTTTTTTAAAAATGGTGTTCAGATGAAGTTGGAAAACTGTTAACTTTTGTCAGTTCTAATCTGATCCTAAATTCCCACTTGTATTAAATAAACTGGTCTTGAGACAAATTAAGTATGTTATGTATTGTGTTTAAATTTTTAATTATTATTATTGTTATTATGTTTGCATTTCAGGCATGACATTTTCTTTTTTTAAAAAATTTTTATTATTTATTTATTTATTTGGCAGAGAGAGTGAGAAAGCACAAGCAGTGCACAAGTCAGTGGGGAGAGAGAGGGAGAAGTGGACTCCCTGATGAGCAGGGAGCCTGACGTGGGGCTCGATCCCAGGACACTGGGATCATGACCTGAGCCGAAGGCAGATGCCTAACCATCGGAGCCACCCAGGTGCCCCCAGGCATGACATTTTCTAATGTGAGCGTTCACACATGGATGCATGTGTACAAGTAAATGCAGCTCTGAACTCAGGCCCAAAATGTCTGTGACTGCCTTGTGGTAGTTCTGGAGGTCGGTATCTACGTTCACTCTGAATATGGACTTGGACTTGGAATGTTTTTGTAGATACTAGGTACTATTGTGAAAATTATATGGGCCTCTGAAAAATTCCTGGGAATTTGAAAATTGGGTATATTAGGTATATTTGTCTAGTAGCTCTTAATATCAATTTTTTTTTTTTAAGTATGTTTGATTGACACTGTGGAGTTAGGATAGCCAAACTTTGAGATAATGACTAAATGCTCATCTATGCATCCATCCACTCAAGGGACTTCTAAAATTGCCAAGAATGGCCAGTAATCCCTCTACCGGCAAATGAAAGATTATTCCAGACTTTGCTGTGAAAGAGAGCAGAAGGTAAAGAGGTCAAGGCTCAGAGGCAAATACCCTTTGCTCATCTTTGCTGCCGCTTTTATTGGTCCTTCAGGATCCTCACAAATCCTTATCACTGTTCTCAAGCACAAGATGTGTGGCAGGAACTAGGAGGATCTGTTTATAGGAAAGATACAGAAAGATAAGGTATGCTAATCTGCATGTTCTATGAGTTCAGCTAAACATACCCTAAGGGACAATGCATACATCTCTCAGATCACAGGGCAGCTGTTTTTGGGCTTAGAAAGTTTCTAGGGAAGGCAACTCCCCGCAACCTTCCAAAGGCAGAGTGGTCTTGCGGGCCTCAGCATTCCAATGGCCTACGCCCTTTTCCGGAAACTTCCTTCATTGCAAGTGGCCCCTGTGTTACATTTTAGCAAGCCAGGTATTTTGGTTGATTTCATGCTCTTCATTAAACCCAACATAAATATTAGAATTTTGTACTATAGTTGCTCCTGGTTAAAAATAAATCATCATCATCATCATCATAAAACATTGACACTAATCTGAATTAAAAAAAAAGCAAGATCTGTATTTTGGTTCCTAGTTGTGAGAAATGAGAGGAATATTTTATTTTTTACCCTGAAAATACTTTCTGTTTGATGACTTTTTAAGTAAGTATATGGGAACAATATTGGCAAGGCCAGGTGCCTTATACCTTTGTGTTCTTTGCTTTCCTCTCCTCTCATTTGTCTTTTCGTGTTCTCCTGGTCTCTTTCTTTCCAGGCAGCTGGGGCTGTGCTCAGAGGAGATGATGATCCGTGGAAAGATCGCCTGAACCAGTCAAATTTGAGCCAATTTGAGGATATGGAGGCAAAGAGTCAAAACAGAAAGAAAGAAAGAGACTCTTCTGGATTTTGTGCAGCTCTGTAATTTAAACAGGATTGAGCATGGCAGCAGGCTGCCTGGTATACCAGAGTGGATGGGAAGATGGTGAACTGGAAGGAGGCCTGGAAAGGAGGGAAATGGGCAATGAGCATCACTTGAGACAAAGCAAAGTGTGTGTGTGTGTGTGTGTGTGTGTGTGCGTGTGCGCGCGCGCTGTGTGTTTTAGCAAGGTTTAAAAAGATTTTATTAAATTGGAGGCATCCAATTTAGGGGGCACCTGGGTGACTCCATCAGAAGAACTTGCTACTCTTGATCTCAGGTTCAGGCCCCACCTTGGGCATAGAGCTTACTTTAAAAAATAACATAAAAATAAATTAGAAGCATCGGGATGAACCTGCAGCTTAAAAAATTTTCCTTTCTAAAGCTGAAAGAGTCCAGACTGCCCCTGGTCTTACTTTCTCTAAAGCTGGTTGTGTGGAACATTGAATGTTCTGTTACTCTTCCAGTAAAAGAAGGTGGGGGAGGGGTCACTGGTACCAAATCTGGGGACTTCCTAGGCTTAAAAAGACATTGGATAATCACACAGGAAAACTGTGTATATTTGACTGCAGAAAATTAAATACGTTTGTATTGTAAAATATTATAAACCAAATCCAATGGAAACTGGTGAACAGGGAGGCATTTTTACCACACACATGGCTGACAGCTCTATAGCCACAAAAAGAACATTATGGTAATGCAGTCAGAAATTCATATTATCCCAGTAGCAAAAGGACAAATATGACAAATAACTGACAGAAGAAAATAATTACAGATGTCCCATAAATATGTGGTAATTCATCCTCGATATTAATTTAAAAAAGGAAAATAAAAATAACACTAATTTTTTGGCCTATAAGATAGACAAAAGTTTAAAATGGCAACACTTGTTCATGAGAATAAAGCAGGTGAGCATCCTCAGCCACTGCTGTTGGGCTCATAATCATTTTGGAAATGCATCAGGAGCTTAGGTAGTAATTATGTCTCTCACCTCGTAACCACCCCCCCTTCTAGACTCCAGCTGATGAGAACATCAGAGCATTTGAATATTTATATGCAAGAATTTCGTCCCCCTGTTCACATAGCAAAAAAAAATGTTCAATACTGAGCGACTAGAAAAAGAAATTATGGATGTTTATGTATTACAGAAGCTACTAAGATACCCAGCGAATGGTTGAAAGTGGCTGATTTTTAGGGAGAAGGGTGGAATCAAGGCGTTTTTGGGAGCTGGATCTTTTTTTTTTTTTAAACTTTCGTAATTTGCTTTACTCCTCCAAATTAGCATGCATTATTTAGAAAATTCAGAAAAAAGTAAAGATGACATGTGAAAAATGATATATCCTTTTGATAGAAATGCAGAAATGATCATGATAAAATGTTAAATGGAAAAAAATTGGCATAAAACACAAATGCAGTAAGATTATGATTTTGGTCAAATATAATGAGTGCAAAGACTAGAGAGAGAAATACTACAATTTAGCTATAGTTATCTCTTGTGGCTTTTTAAAATTTTCTTTTTAAATATATTTTCCTATTATCAAGATTATGTGTGATGGGCATAAATATTTTATTAGTTGTGAACATAGAGGAAGAACAGTACTCCTACTGTTGGATTAGGCTCTCGATTCTGGGCATTTCTGATGCTATGTTTATTAGGTCTCTTTCACTTTGGGTGATAATCAGAAAATTGGTTTTCAGATAATGTCCTACCTCTATAGGGAAAAAGTAATACGATAGAACTGCAGTCTTAAGCTTTTGGGTTTTCAAACTGCAAGGAGACAGAAATAACGCTCTTGGTTGCTTTCTTTTCCACCCTATTCTTGAAGTAAGCCCTACAGTAAAAGAAGTAAAAAAAGACAGGCCATGCAGATTCCTGACATTCTTTCCTAACCAGAATAATTTTTAACCCCTAATGTGATTTTTCCCCCTCAAAATAGATACCATCTCTTGTCTTTCTTTTATTCTTTGATACCTTCCAAATTTTTTTAAATTGGTGCTTTCTCCTGATTTCTTAAAAAAAAAAAAAACTGTGTCTGTGATTTGTAAATAAATCTGTTCACCTGGAGAATATTGATTTATGGGACAGTTAGCCAATCACATGAAAATTTCCCCTTTTGATTCTTTGTAAAAAAAAAACCAAAACCAAAACTCTGAATATTAAAAAAGAAAAACTGATAGGGCCTAAATGGATTTATAAGCATTTTTAACATTCATAAAGCTCTTTGAAACTTACAGGCTTACATTATCATTTATGGTTGATACTGTCCTATTATTAAAACATACTTTGCCATCCACTGAAATGTAGTCTATTTTGGTCATTCCGTATTCTCTGAATGACTAAACATAGAACAAATCCCTCTGAGACTTGTACTATATTTTAATCCGCAGTGATTACCTTAGATGGGAATGAAAGAGTCAGTCTTGATCTTCAGGACTCAGGGTAACTCTGTTAATGGCCTCTGGCGCATTCCCAGTGTGAATAGAAAGTTTGGGGGAATCAGTGGTACTTGTGTTGTATAATGTTTCCTGGAGTGACTTTGAAAGATTGTAAGGCCAATTTCAACAGTTTTAAGTAAATACAAAGTTGCATTGTTTTGTTATGGAGTGACTAGATCTAGTAATAATGTTATGATGTTTTGGTTATTTTTTTTTTAAAGATTTTATTTATTTATTTGACAGACAGAGATCACAGCTAGGCAGAGAGGCAGGCAGAGAGAGAGGAAAGGAAGCAGGCTCCTTGCTGAGCAGAGAGCCCGATGTGGGGCTCGATCCCAGGACCCTGGCATCATGACCTGAGCCGAAGGCAGAGGCTTTAACCCTGGGATCATGACCTGAGCCACCCAGGTGCCCCTATTTGGGTTATTTTTTATCACTACTGGATCCTATGAGAATGATCTTAAGTGACATTATTGTTGGTATCTAGACTAGTACCTGACTAGTAAGGGTAGGGTGAAAAAAATCCTTTATTTATTTATTTAGATTTTATTTATTTATTTGACACAGAGAGAGAGAGAGATCACAAGTAGGCAGAGAAGCAGGCAGAGGAAGGGGGGGGAGGAGGAGCAGGCTCCCCGCTGAGCAGGGATCCCAAGACCCTGGCATCATGACCTGAGCCAAAGGCAGAGGCTTAACCCACTGAGCCACCCAGGCAACCCCCCTCCCACCCGCCAAAATCCTTTAATTTGACTTTTTTCTGCATTTCAGTTTTCTGGTAATTGACAACTATAGCAGTGAGGAAAAAGAGGCTATGAAGAAGAATGAGGGGTTTTATGCGAGTGTGTATGTCCGTATGTAGGGTGTGTGTGAGTGTGTGTGCCCACACACGTGTGTTTCCCTCTTCCTGGCCTTGCTGGATCTGGTTAGGGGGCTTTGTTTATCTCAAACATTTCTGAATGTTTGGTGAATTAGCAGAGAACAGGAGCAAAACAATAAGAGCTCTCTTTCTCTCTTTTTCATTTTTATCTCCTCTATTCCCATCATGGGTCTTGTTTTCCCACCTGAAATAATGAAGGCTGAAATAGAAAACAATAAGGAAAGACATCTTGTTAGAGAATATGCAAATCAGTGTCTTGGTAATATATGCTTTTTGAAAGTATACGGGGAAAATAATTCTCTGTATGTGATTGTTAGAAAAGAGTGGACTCTAGCTTCCAGTGTGAGTTGTTCAGATAGGGAAGTTGCCGAGATAGAGGAAGGAAACCAGGATTTATTATTCTAGGCACATCACCGAATTTCTCTCTTTCTCTCTGTATATCCATTAATTATTGATTAAATATAGACAGTTACCTTGCTAGCAAATATTACCCTTGTTTCATAGATGAAGGAACTATTAGAGGCAGGATTCATCTTGCCTCATCTATTCTAAGGACTCTGTATGTTCCTTGAACAGTATCAAGTGTCTTTGTAGAAGTAACTGGGCTGAGAATCTAAGTTCTGTTTGTGAGTCTTCGAGGTTGTCTCTATTTTGTGAAGCAGAATTAACCTTTTGTCTAACCTTTACAAAACACATTGTCATAGCAGTTCAGGTCACCTTCTTTGAGTTCTACAGTTGCCTTCATTGCTTAGGCCAACTTGTTCTCAGGAAGAATATATTTTAGCAACCAGGGCTGCCCTAGTTTGGACCCTCGGCCTTCCCTCTGGGTGTAGAGGCCCAGCAGGCAGGGGACAGCTGATAGCTTCTGTACTAAGTTATGGTATAGCCTGTCCTGGAAAGACGTTGGAGGCCCCCTGGATAAAAATTCCCCATTCTCCACCTAGCTGTGGGCTGGGGCAAGTTACCTCAAGTTTCTGAATCTCCATGTCTTCACCTGTCAAACTAAGATCGGGTGAAATCAGTGTCCCCCGGGGTCACTAGGAGGCAGCTACGGGGGTGGGTGAGGGCAGGGGCGATGATCTGGTGTTCTTCTGGGACCCCTACTATCCATGCTTCAGCAGCAGAACGTCTGTGTGTGTGGGTGCACGCCCAAACACACTTGACCTCACCCTCTGCTCTGATTCTGGGTGAGATTTTCTTTGAAGAAAAGGTTCTGTATCTAAAAATAGTTGGAAAAACACAGGGAAAGGGCCCTTAATATGTCTTCTAGCTCCATATTTGCTTGGGTTAGGAGAGCCGTTTTAAAGATAGACAATCCCACTATCTTTAATTGAATTAAAATCTAATCTTTATAATTTACTGCCAAGCATTTTTAAATTAGAAATTTCAGAAAAAATCTGAAAGAGAAAAATCAATGTCAAGATCTATGACTGAGCACTTTGAGCTGGTAAGCTATAAGGCGAACTGCATGATTTCTATGCTTTTCAGCCAAAAAATCTGTAATTAAATTTCCTCAAGGTTCCAATTTTTTTTTAAAGATTTTATTTATTTATTTGACAGAGATTACAAGTAGGCAAGAGAGGCAGGCAGGGAGAGAGAAGAGGAAGCAGGCTCTCCACGGAGCAGAGAGCCCAATGTGGGGCTCGATCCCAGGACCCTGGGATCATGACCTGAGCCGAAAGCCGAGGCTTTAACCCACTGAGGCACCCAGGCACCCCTCAAGGTTCCAATTTTTAAAAAAGCATTTCTTCTCCTCTTTCTCCTCCTCCCCCACCTCCTCCTCCTTCTTCTGAGGTAAGTGTAAGGTAATATTTACAATCGGAAGTCACTAGAATATACTTCGCAAAGGAAAAGTACCATTCCTTCGAGACATTGTGAAGTTCATCATTTTCCATCTGTTCTTTTTCTCTTGGAAGCTTGTCATGCCATTAATAGAACACACCTGCTGTTTCCTGCGTCTTTTCTTTTGTGACAGTCTGTGAACAAGGTGACCGGACACCAGAGGAAGAGCAGACGTGTTGAGCTACAAGGTTTGCTTTTGTGGGGGTTCCTTTTACTCTAAATCTTTGGGGGGCACTTATTTAAAATCCGTGTTCCAAGTGCAGTCTTTAAGCACTTGCTGCATACTTCAACATTGCTCATTTAGGAATGGGCTACCCATCAAGGTCATGACTTCCAGAGGCTGACGTTCAAGCAGCTCTGTCCAACAGAACTTTCTATGAGGATGGAAATGTCCTCTCTTTGCTGAGCAGTACCGCAGCCGCCAGCCACATGTGGCTATTGAAAGGTGCCTCGTGTGACTAATGAACTGAGTTTTCAGTGTTAAATAAGCCAGTTTAAACTTAATGTGGCTGTTGGTGACCCCATTGGACAGTGTAGTTCTGGAGAATCAATAGAATTGGTAAAATCATCTTAGGTTCAGGGGATAGAAGGCAATAAGTTGTTCTTTATTATTGGCACTTGAATGGCTTAGGTTACAGATTTTTAGGAATGAAACCATTTTAAATTAAGTAGTTCTTCAGTGCTTGGCACATAAAAGAGTCAAGGGGTGACGGGATGGTTTTAATAGGTTTCGCCTTACTCCACTTCTAGTCCCAGCAACTCAGACGCCCTGGGTGAGGTCCCTCAGAATTTCCCCCTAAGATTGGCAGACCCGTAGATTTAACTTTCAAGCTACCCTGGTCTTTGTGAGAGTTCTGAGCGAGCGTTATCTATGTGTGCTGCTGTCTTTTTTCTTACTGCCAATGCTTCTAGATTCAGCACCCCTTCCTCAGTCATGCCTCTGGCTTGCAGACATCCAGCCTTTCTGCTTCCAGCCCAGGCTACTCCTGGACACCTCCCACAAAGGTCCCTAGGGCCCTTAGAGGTCTATGGCTATATAAGCACCACCCTGTAGCATGCTGACCTGACCTCGGTTAGGGCCCCATGTCCAGGTATGGCTCCTAACACAGCACCACCAACTTGCAGCATGAGCAATTCCAGGGATCAGAATCATGCCATTGGACACAGTTGAAGGGACTGACATGCATCACTCTGAGAATGTCATTAGATGTATACTCTTTATTAAACATGCTTTTCTATTGTGCCAAGCATGGAATGAAGTGCTTTGAATTCTCACTTCATCCTGGTAGCAGCCACATGTTCTATTTTTACACATTTTAGATCTGCCTGTCGGCTCAGAGAGGGTAAGTGACTTTCCCAAAGTCACACAGCTAGGAGGCAGCAGATCTACAATTTCCTATTGAAACTCTCTGGCTCTCAGGCTCACAGTTTTAACCACAATGAAATTCATTATTCAAGAGGGACAGTTCTTCAAAAATCAGTGCAGAGAGCAAATCTAAAAGGAACTGGATTTGGGAGGACTGTAGAGAAGGATTTTCTACTAATTCTAGCTCTACACCACAAACACCTCACTCTGTGAGGCCTGCTGTGCCCAGGAGCAGCTCACAGCTGAGACCTCGTGCTCATCAGGGCTGTGGTAGAAGGCCTAGAATAAGTGGGGGCTCATGAGGGATAGATGAACTCTCAGGGCCTTTCTGATTCAAATTTCTTCTGAATATAATTTCCTCTCTTGAGGACATTTACTGCCAATTTATTCCCATATGACTACTTTTTTATTTTCCATGCAATTCATAAAGACCCTTCCTTTTCTGTGTGAAACCAGAATGTTATTTATTCATCACTCAAATTTGCATAAACAGGGTATTCTCTCCCTGCAGCAAGCTTGTGTAAGAATCCACATCACGTTTCGCTGGGGAATAAAGAATGGCCTGGATCATGGAAACTCAAAGATGATTGCCAAAAGTATTTTAAACATTTGGCAGACTTTGTTTAGTTCTGTTAGATATTAATGATCAGTGACATGACAGCCAGGAGAGGAAGAATAAAATATCATTAGATTTCAAGTTATACAATGAGCTCTTAAATCACTGAGATATGCTATTATTATTTTAATATACTCTTAGTGTTCTATTGTGCTCCTTAATTATTTCTGATATGCATTGTATGTGCCAGGTGTTAACTAGCATTTTGGGTTTTTTCACAAGTGCATTTTCTGTGTTTTGAGGGAAAAGAGATGAATATCCTAAAAATACATGTATTTTCAAAAAGTGTGTTGAGTGTGATTAAAATGTAAGCTCTATTGGACATGTCACTGAGGATAACTTTATGGGAAACTATAAGATTAAAAAGCTGTGGGGCACCTGGGTGGCTCAGTGGGTTAAGCCTCTGCCTTTAGCTCAGGTCATGATCCAGGGTCCTGGGATCAAGCCCCGCATTGGGCTCTCTGCTCAGCAGCGAACCTGTTTCCTCCTCTCTCTCTGCCTGCTTCTCTGCCTACTTGTGACCTTTGTCTGTCAAATAAATAAATAAAATCTTTTTAAAAAAAGATCAGGAAGCTCTTTTCCTTCTGTGTGAACATTTGGGATTCACTTTGGGAAAGAGTAATTAATGCGTATCTTCACGTTCCCTGTATGTGCCCATCCTACCTTCCTCCTCAACTCCTCCTGTTGCGGTGTGCCCAGCTCACACAACTTGCACCAGGGTTTGGAAATGGATGGATACCTAATCCGAGTGGGCCTGACATCTACAGGTGCTCGCATGGAGATGGGTGTACATCATGATTAGGGAGAAAGTTCTCATTCTTGAAATGATTGTCACATGGGATAGACCTTACAGAGGAAATGCCGGGCAAAGAGATGATGTACATAAGGTAAAAGCTGGGCTGGGAAACACTGAAAGGATTTTGTGATGGGAACAGGTGGGATAGGTGTTTCAGAACGCTGCGGGTCAGGAGGGTTGATCGGGGAATCAAGTCTGGATTTCTAACCTGGTTGTCTAGAAGGAAGTTTGCACTAGGTAGGTCTGGAAGAAGATTAGGATTTCTGGGCAATGTAAAGAACATGAGCAAGGAATGTAAGCTGGGAAACTGAGGCATGAAGGAGGAGAATGATGACCTTTTCAGTTTGCAGCCCAGCTAAAGAAGGGGAGGAAACAGATGGTAAAGAAGAGTGTGTGCTACAGTGTGAAGACCCTTACGTATCAGCGTGAACGGTCTGGAACCAGCTTATGAGGGAATGGAGGTCCATCTCCCTTCCTCTCAGAAGACTCGTATTTTCCGTGAACACTTTAACAAATTTTTGGCCTGTCTCTCCCCTACAGGGTTAGATCCTTGGTCATATTTATTTTGATTTATAGCACTAATGCTAAACAGATTCTAGGTATGTTTAGTATATTGGTTGTTAATGGTACATAAATCGCTGTGACTATATAGCCTCCTTTATATATGCGTATATATATGTAATATATATATATTTATACTTTACTTATAAATTATTTATAATATATTATGCTAATATCATGTAATAAATACAAGGACAGTTTGTTTCATGCATCATATATGTAATGTTAGTATGCATGTGATTTCTAGAAATGGAGTTGGTTTATGAGGACATTTGCTTAAAGCAGATTTTATAGGTATCTTCTGATAATTTCAATTTCAGCAGATAATTAACACGTGGCCAAATCAGGACTCAACTTTTGCAGAAATGAATTCAGCTCTAGAATCTTAGAACTGCGGGGACCTCAGCAATCATTTCCCCTTTTTCCTTCCCTTTTATTTGACAGAAGGGGAAACCAGGCTCAGTGCAAAGTCATTGGCAATACCCGGGCTAAGATTCTGTTCTCTGTTATCACCCTCCTTTTTAAAAAAAGATTATTTATTTATTTATTTGACAGAGAGAGAGAGAGAGAGAGTGAGAGAGGGAACATAAGCAAGGGAAAGGGTAGAGAAAGGAGCAGACTCCTTGCTCAGCAGGGAGCTGGATGTGGGGCTCCATCCCAGGACCTCTGGATCAAGACCTGAGCTGAAGGCACACACTTAACCAACTTAGGTTAAGACGCTTAACCACCCAGGTACCCTTTCTGGCACCCTCCTTATCTGAAGTAAGTGACCAATAAAAACAAAACATTTAAACACCCATACACATTAACGATGAAAAAGTGTCAGAGGAAACGGATGGAAATGGATCAGTTCCATAATCAAGTCCTACTTTTGTTTATAGTATTTCATTAGCACATCTGCAAAGTTTCTAACGAACCAGTTATTAACTTGTTGCAAGTGGTACTGCCCCATTTTTCCTAACACAAGTTAACCAGTGGTGGTAATGGGAACAATAGGAGGCCTTGAAATGAGATCATTTCCTCTGTGCCCATGGCCATTTTTTACTTTGTGATCAGGCTTCTAACAAACTTGGTCACTGGAGCATCTGGAGCGGCAAGGCCCTGGCACGGGGAGGGGCATAAGTACTTCTACCTTATGGTAGCAGTAGATCCTGGTGGGGGCTATTTTCCAGGCTGAGATGCAGGGAAGCCCGCTAGCAACGACAGCAGGCGCCCCCCGCCCCCGTCCTGGCCGGCGCAGGGGCCCGGCTGCAGGGGCGCTGGTTTCTGGGCTTGTAACTGCGGGACCAGCTCGCGAGAGAAGGCTGATTTATCTCGGCAGGCCCGGCACAGGCACAACACCTGGCAGGTGGTACGTGCCCCAAACTAACGCTGGTAAGGTCAGCACACTTCGGGCTCCAAGTGACGGCACAAGCAGGACGCCTGGAAAACGACTTTTTCTGGAGTCTAACCCGTGTTGATTCACTTTGGGGCAAAGGGACATTTCGCCCCTTTTCCTTCCAAGGTCCCCGAATGCACTCTAGGAAGTAGATGGCGCGTAAATAAAGCTGCTATTCACTCGGGTGGCCCCACTGTTTCGTGCGGCCCCCTGCCAGTCCCGGGGGCCCCGCGCGGCTAGAAGCTCTCCCAGCCGGTAGTGGCAGGAGAGGGGAACTGAAACGCCGCGGAACCAGAGGCGAGGGATCAGGGCGGGCGGAAGAAGGACGAGAGGGACCGGCAGGCCTAGCTCCGAGGCGGCGGCGGCGGCGGCGGCGGCATGGGCACGGAGACCCTGCGCGTTCTGGAGCTGTATAGCGGCATTGGAGGGATGCACCAGGCGCTGAGAGGTGAGAGAACACACCCCATCTCGCTCTCCGTTCGCGCCGCGCCGCGCCGCTGGTCCCAGCCTGGGTGCGGGGGAGGGGCGAAGCGACGAGGCTCCGGGGGCGGAGTCTGGAGCGCTGCGTGGGGGGGGGGGGGGGGGGGGGGGGGGCGCTCTCGGTTGTCGTGGAAACCGCCCTGGCGCGTAGTTGGGCGACTCCGGGCGGAGACTCCCTTCCTCCTTCCCCGAGGCTTTCCCCAAGGGCCCACGCGGAGTCTGTGGGGACCCGGTTTGTGAGTCCTGACCCGCGAGGCGAGGCTGGAGAGTCAAACTAAGAGGGTGCCGGCGAAGGGGGAATGGGCGAGCCCCTAGCTGGGGCCAGGCCCCGGTTCCAAGTGTGGGGCCACCTAGAGGCGTGGACACCTGCTTCTTTACCCGCGAGGACGTCGCGGCGGGGAGGGGAGGTCCAGGGGGCGCTTGGCGGGTGAGGGATGGATCTTCAAAGGGATAGCTACAGTGCAGGGTAGAAGTTAGAGGGGCGTCAGTGAACCGTGGAGGGAGAACATTGAGGACAGACCTTTTCCTTTCTGATCATTGAAAAGAAACAGCAGCGTGTCTCGTCTGGATACATTGAGGCGCCAGAAGAGCTGCGTTGAAACTTGGTTGTGACCTTGGGCTGGTTCCTTAACATCTTTGAACCTGTTTCCTGGTCTTAAAAATGGAAAAGTGAATTTTCCAGAGAAGGATTATTATGAGGGTCAAAGATAAGGCGGGTAAAATGTTTAATACTGCCTCATGCATTGTAGCCACTCAAAACATTATAAATTATTACTATCACTATTACTTGTATGTACCTTTTTCATTTTGAGGTTTTAAGTTTCTGTGGTGATAAGCTGGAACCGAAAGGTTTATTTTCGGTGATGTTCGCTCAAAAATATTTCTTGAACTCCAGTTACTGTCTAGGTGCTGGAGATATAGAGTGACCAATAGACCTCGAACATGCGTGTTTATTCTTAAATTACTATGACAACCACAACATTGAAACTTGCCTGCTTCCTTTTTTTAGTACCAAGGGCAACAAAAAAAAATTTTAGTGTAAGATACAATATATAATGAATTGAACATGAGTTTTCTGGGCATATGTATTGAGTTTTGATTGTAGACTAGGGTAGTGATTTTATTACCAATTTTTATTTATTACCAATATTTATTACCAATTTTTATTACCATTTATTTGCTGGCTCTCTGCATTCAGTTCTCTTATCAAAAGTTAACCAACAAGAAAACAAAAGGGGGGTGGCTGGCTGGCTCAGAAGAGCATGCAACTCTTGATTTGAGGGTCATGGGTTTCAATCCCATTTTGGGTATAGAGATTACTTAAATAAATAAACTTAAAAAAAATTCTGGAACTCTTTATTCTTTGTTAATTTTGTAAGATTTTATAATGTCAGCATATTTTCCCATATCTTGAAACCCCTTAGTGAACATGATTTTAAAGTTTGCTTAAAACTTTATCATAAGCTATAATTCAACCACTCCTTAAGGGTTGAACATTTGATTTTTACCCCAATTTTTTTCAGTATAAATGTGCTACAATTACAGCCTTGAGCATAAATCCTAATTTTCTCTTTAACTGTGTTTTCTAAAAGTTGAATTAATTCATTTAGCAGTCTGAGACTATGTGCTAGTTATTAAGTCAAAAGTTAGGATAATTTTTTTTAAACTTGCTAGATAATATAGCAAATTGCTTTTCAGAGGTTTATGAGTACCTCCCTCAACTACATATTCATCAGGATTTATATTAGTCATTTTTAACTTTTTGCTTGGGGGAAATTGTATGATTTTAACTGGCGTATTTTTGGTTAGTGAAACAGTTAAGTGTCTTCTATCAGCCAATGCAAACTGAATTTGTACACATACTTCTGTTGCCACTGCTACATCCTGAATCTAAACTTTTTTAGAATAGTTTCCCAATTACTCCCCTGTTTCTACTTTGCTTTCCTGCTCCACCCTATCTCCACATAGGAAAAGAATGATCTTTTGCACAGTAAACTGAATCATGTCATTCACTTCCCTGCTTGCATGGATTCCCTTTGAGGGTTTGAGTCACAGTCCCATCTTCTTATTCTGCCTAGGAGATCTGGCCTTTGCTCCCTTCCCTTCCCTTCCTTTTTGTTCGTGTACAGCTTCTAGCACATTACCACACTTGTGATACGCTTTCTGCAGGTGACTGCTGAGTTGATCATTGAGTTGGTAATCATTCTACCATTATGTTGACAAAAGCATAGTTTGCCAGCCCCAATTTGTATAATACGGAACTCTTTGTTGCAAACCCATAATCTATTCTCTAGCTAACCTAAGCAGAAAAAAAACACACACTAAAGGACATTTGGAAGCTCACAGAATCTATAGGACACCCGACGAACAGGTTAGGTGAACAGAAGCACTGCTCAAATCATACTGTGGGCCCTGCCCCTCTACAAAACTTCATGCTGACATCACAGCTTTCACTAGTGATGCTGGGGGCTGGATCTGAGAAGTGTCCCTGTTTTTCTCTGAAGGGTGGTTGCTTCTATCATCTCTGTCATGAAAATGATGGATTTTTCATTTGCTGCCTCATGTTACTACTTCTGAATTAAAGTACTATATGGATGCAGTTGATTGGTGAACATTAGATCCCACTGCTGGCCCAGGAAGCTGGGAAAGTGAGTTCTGGCTTCTGTTTTGGAAAGAGGGGACTCAAAATATGGTAAATTTTGAAATATAGAAAACACAGGCAAGATTCATAATGGCCACAAGTATAAAAAATAGCTTTCACATTTTTTAGTACACGTTGCCCTGTATAGGAAGCACTTATTATTTCTTTGATATTATTTATGCCCGCGCAGTCTATAAAGTCTTGGGTAATGAGAATCTTCCAAGTGAAAATATCTCCGTTCAGAAAGCAGTAGAAGTAGTTTCATAGGTTATATATTGGTGGGGCCTGCAAGGCACCTGCAAATATGAATAGGTACCAAATAGGATTTTGTTTTTCTTATAAAGTATAATATTAGAGAATGAATAAAATGTGGTGTAAGAGAGCTGTAGCTGATTACTATCATATATATGGTCAACTACTGAGACATCCTTAAAAGTAAAAAGGCCTGCCCTACCAAATAATTTCTAAAGGTCTTTTAAGGTGTTAATTTTGACTTAGTCACGTAACAGTCATATTTAGTAGGAATTACTGGGCCTTAGTATTTTCTGTTAAAATGTCAAGCGATTTGTCATTCATTATTTTCTGAATTCCTTTTATCTTTATTTCTCAATGACTTATATATGCCAACTTGAGGCCCTACTGAACCACTTTGTAATTAGGTGTGCTTATAACTGAATTGGGCAAGTATATTATGATTAAATGTGGATCTGAATGTTACCTGGGGATGTTTTCGGAATATCAGTTGTAAGGAGCTAGAATTTGAACTGCTTGATTTTTTTTTTAATATATATATTTTCTTTGGGATTGTAAAAACGCCCTCTTCATGCCTCTTTTCCCATAGTTGTTCTTAAATAACTTGTTGCCAGAATTGAAGTGAGGTAAAAATTTGTCCCGTTCGAAAATATATATCTTTGTTCTCTGTTAGCTATAGAAGTTACTAGATTATTTTTTCCAAACTTGAAATACAAAGATGAAATAGGTGGGATGAGTTTTGTATACTCAACAAAGGAGAACCCTCACTTTCCATTGAATGATAGAATTACCTGTCTTTTCTGTGATGAAAATGCTTACTTCACTGCAGAATATTACTATTTTCCATAGATCAGATTACTTGCCCTGTCCTAATGTGTTGATGACCAGTTTTATTTGTATTATGAGCTATCTGTTGGGGCTTTTGGGAGCTCAGTAAGTAGTACCCCTCTTCATAATTCTGAACAAAGAGAAAAAGAAAACAGAGAAGTGAGTCAAATAGGAAATACAAATTTGTAGGATTTTTTATTACCATTAAAGGCTGAGTTGGAGGATGTAGGTAGTGAGAGGACCAGATGGGTCAGCTAGTGTTCAACCAGACAATTAGGCAGCATACCTTTTAGGCGCAGCTGGAGACGCAGGCAGAACACGTGTTGCCTGGGGTAGCTTTTCCCCAGGAGGAGGACTGGTGGCGCTGAGCAAGAATGCCTGAAGTTTGTTTTTCACAAATTAGAATTAGAAAAGTCACTCTGCCTTCCATGGAAGAAGTAAAGAGATAGGATGGGTGAGGGGCTTAAAATGAATAGAAACCACTCACTTGGAAGAAACATCAGCACGGGAACATATACACTCACAGTGCCAAATGCTTTTAGGAATCATTCGGATGTCACCGTTTTTCAGTTTTGCAAATGCTTTCCCATTCTTTTAATATTTGATATTTAAACCGCCTCTGACAGTCATTTGGTTCTGTCAAATCATTTGAAATACGGTGGTTCGTTTTCATAGTAGGTCGGTCTTAAGTCAGTTTGTTCAAAGCACGATGAGATAGTAACAGCACACAGTGTTTATGCAGGACAGTTTCAGGGAGAGGTCATTTCATCTCCCAGTCAGGAGCACAGATTTATTGTCAGAAGGCCTGTTATGTCCTGGCTTTGTGAACTTGGGCAAAAACTAAACTTTCTGTGCCTCAGTTTCCTTTTCTGCAATAGTTCGTATCTCGAAGGGGAAGTGTGAAGACTGTAAATAAATGAAAATCAAGCATGCCGATAGTGCTTGGATGTGGTAAGTGCTCAGCAAATATGAGCAGCTATTAACAAAAATCTTAAAGTCATAGAAAGTTATTCCATGTTAAAAATGGCTTTAGAAGAGACTGATGATTAAATATTCGAAGTTGTCAAAGAGCTTTCAGACTAGATTTGAATTATTCAGGAATAGATCAGTGAAGGAAAGAATTATTTATAGCCACAGAAGATTATATGGAATGAATATGTATGAAGAGGTAAAAGAGAAGGGCAATGAGGAGAGCAGCAAATTCTATTTTGCCCTCTTGATTCTCTAGAAAGCTTACTGATCCACGAGGGAATAGATTTCCTAACCTGAATCTACTTTGTGTTCATTTCCCTGCCCTCCTATTCAATGATTTTGGAATTACTCCCATCTATTTCTCTGAGTGATAAAATTAATACCATTATTTAGAAGTAAGGCAGAACTGGCATATATTAGCTGTGTGAGTGCTAGAAAGCTATTTGACTTTCTGAGCCCAGATACTCTATCTGTGAGACGGATACCGTAATACCTTCTCATAGGGTGTGTGGATGTTAACTGAAACAGTTGATGTATGAAATACAGTGTAGGTACTTGGTAAGATCTTAGCTCCTTTTCTTTTTCCCCACGTTGTTTTGTAACTAGCTTTCCTTACTTAATTGTATGGGATGTCCTTATTAATTAAAATCAGGATACTACTACTAACAGGCTTGATAGGAGGATTTAATGAAACTGTATACATAGAGCTAGTACAATTCCTGTGTATAGTATATAAGTAATACTGCTGATATTACTTAGGAAGTTGAACATTTTCATATGCTTATTTGTATTTATTTTGTGACTTGTTCATGTTGTCATTGGTATATTCTTCTTCATAATTGGTGATTTGCTGTTCGATTTTGTTAGGATATTTTTTCCCTGCAGGATTTTGGAAGATGATAGAGTTTTTCAGATAGTTAAGAAGGGAAAGATTATACCAGACAGAGAGAAACTTCCTGTACACACACAGACATGAAATACCATGGCCTATACAAGCATGGAGAGCTACAAGTTTTTTTTTGTTTTTTTTACGATTTTTTTTTTTTTTTATTAGTTAGAGAGAGGGAGAGAGCGAGCACAGGCAGACAGAGAGACAGGCAGAGGCAGAGGGAGGAGCAGGCTCCCTGCTGAGCAAGGAGCCCGATGTGGGACTCGATCCCAGGGCCAGGATCATGACCTGAGCCGAAGGCAGCCGCTTAACCAACTGAGCCACCCAGGCGTCCCGAGAGCTACAAGTTTTAAAATATCATTGCAATTTAAGTAAAAAAAAAGTAATGTTTATGAGGTACCGAATCATGACATGCCATACAACCTGATAAGGTGCTTGGATTTTTATCTCCTAGGTCTGGTTAGCAAATCAAAATTAAAGAACCTGTTGATTAGGTTCTAGAAATTGTACGGTGTGACCAGAAGGTGGTAGTGGTGGGGAGCAGGGTATAGAGGCATGGTGGACAGGTAGGAGATTATTGTTCAGAGATAATGAATTTAGGCAAAGCCAATGAATGGAGAAGATGACTCAGGTTATATATACAGGATCTAAAAATCAGCAAAACCTGGTAGTCATTTGGGTGTTAGTTACCTAGGTTTCTGACATGGGTGATTTATCAAATGGGATAGTCCTAAGTCAAGGTAGGGGAGAAATAATAGGTTCCATTTTAGAGTCACAGAGTTTGTCCATATGACCCACAGAAATGCCACATAGGCAGCTGCTTGTGCATTTTGGTCCGGGGATCAATGGGATTAGAGATAAACGTTTGTTTCTATATACATGTTGAGTGTAGAGAAGAGGACCAGCAGTATGGAATACTGAGGAACAGTGACATTGTGGGGCTGGGTAGGTAAATAGTATTCACAGAGGGAAACCAAGCAGGAAAAATTAGAGAGCAGGGAGAACCAAAAGAACACCATGACATGAAGGTAAAGGGAGGAGAGGATTTCAGGAGTGATTTGATATTATAAACCAAGTGAACTAAGGACCAAAGTGAGTTCTTGGGTTAGTTGTCGTTTCCTGGCTGGTATCCTATGTAATTGTCTTTTCAGGGATATTAATAAGTTTGCCTTGATGGTCAAATAAGTTTCGGAAACTCTTCATACGATACTGTCCCATGAGAATCTCAGGACACATTAATATACCAAAAGTGTAGGAAGCCCTGCAAAACGGGTACTGTTGTGTGGTTTAAATCTGCACTTCCCATATGTATTTGAGCCATGAGTGTGTGTGTGTGTGTATATATATATATATATATATTTTTTTTTTGCGTGGGGAAGAGGATCACACTTACTAGCATCATGTAAAATAACGTTCTTTAGAGCATGTGTTGGGAAATGCCTGCTGGGGAACAGGAGGGCACTGAGGGGGCTGTGGGAGAAGGGCTGGGACCAGTGAGTGGGCGAGTGAGAGGAAGTGCCAGGGCTCTGCACAAGGACAGCGCGCATCACCTCTGATGATGCTGACAGTGCTGACCAGCTCTGACGTAAGCTTCTCTGTAGTTTTTCTATAAGGCTAGATTTGTTCATGTTCTCATTATCTTTGTTTTTTTTTTCTTTTCCCCTAGAGGTGTACAAAACTGAACTCCTGGTTCTCCTTACCCCTTCAAAACTTCATGCTCTTGCAGCCTTCCTCCTCCCAGCAACGGGTATCTCCATTCTTCTGGGGGCCCACCCCTAAGTCTTGAATTCATCTGTGTTTTTTCTCTTTGACTTACTTCAGCAAATTCCATGGGATTTCCCTTCAAACTCTATTTATAACTCGATCATTCCTCTCTGTCCTCACCTTTACCACCTCATCCATAATCTCGCTCCTGTTTTGTCAGACTTAATTATGTGCCAGCCCAGATTCACTTGACTCCACCTGCCTCCCAGGCCCTGAGCTACTTGTTCAGCGTAGTCCCTTGACTCTGCTGTTGATGACTTACCACGAACACTGCCAGTCCGTGGTTCATAACATGCTCAAGCCACCCCCAGTGTCCAGACTGAAATGTGCTCCACAGGCTGTCTGGAGGGGTTGACTAACAGAACACTAAGTGGAGAGGAGAAGAAGACTCACGCCTGTACAATAATCGAAATACACATATATTGGTCTCTGCCCCCAGTTCCTGGCACAGAGCTCCTAAAACCCTTATAACTTCCTCAGTGATAAGAGCACTGGGAGCCTCTTTTGTTCTCAGATGCAGTCTTTGACCCTGGTTCCTGACACAGAGCTCCTAAATCCCTTGGAATTTTCTAGGTGGCAGGAGTGTCTTTTGTTCTAATGAGGCAACTCTTGATCTGCTCCCAGATTGTTTCAGGATGGGGGCTGGTCACTAGACAGACTGAGGGTAATTAGAAGCTTGGAACTTTCAGTCCTACCCCCAACCTCTGGGAGGAGAGGGGCTGGAGATTAAGTTGTTGATTGATCATGCTTATGTGAAGAAACCTCCATAAAAATCCTTAAAGTTGTTCAGAGAACAACTGGGTTGGTAAACACATCCACATGCCTAGGGATGGTGCACCCCAGCTCCAAGGGGACAGAAGTTCCTGTGCTCCAGATTCTTCCAGGCATTACCCTGTGTATCTCTTCATCTGGCTGTTCATCTGTGTCCTTTACTATATAATAAACTGTCAAACATAAGCATTGTGTGAGTTCTGTGAGGTGTTCTAGCAAATGATGGAACCCAAGGAGGGGGTTGTGGGAACCCTGGATTGGTAGCCAAATCAGACAGAAGTTGTAGGTAACCTGGAGCATGTTGTTTAGTACTTGCGATTGGTGGCAGACTTGAGGCAGTCTTACAGGGTCTGAGCTCTTTTTTTTTTTTTTAAGATTTTATTTATTTATTTGACTGAGAGATCACAAGTAGGCAGAGAAGCAGGCAGAGAGAGAGGGGGAAGCAGGCTCCCCGCTGAGCAGAGAGCCCGATGTGGTACTCGATCCCAGGACCCTGAGATCATGACCTGAGCCAAAGGCAGCGGCTTAACCCACTGAGCCACCCAGGTGCCCCAGGGTCTGAGCTCTTAAGGCCAACTCCGTTAGCATCAGAATTAAAGTGAAGCGTGGACATCCAACTGGTGTCAGAAGTGTTGTGAGTACGTAATAGTGTATGAGTAAAGGAGAACCACAGGAGTGTTTTCCTACACATGCCTCGTGGGGTGACTTCTGATCAGGAGGAGACACAGTGAGGAAGGAATCGGTAGATACATCCTCTCTCTTCCTCCCCTTACCAGTGTTCCCTGCTCAAGTACACATGGGGATGTGGGAGGTGTTGCTTTAGATCAAACAGCATCAGGACTTCTGTCACCTTCCATACATCCCTCCTCCTGCCTCTGTGAGGAGTGAGACATGTAACCGCATGACCGCAGTTAGCTGGGTTTTCTTGTGAAGCTGTGACCAGTTGAGTGCTGTACTGCCCCTTGTTTGCTTTCCCTCCTCCCTGCCTCACTACCCCTTACTCTTGCTACTTTGGGGTTTTGCCTCCCAGAAAGAGCGTCTGCAGCTAAGCTTTGCCTTGGGTTCTTTCTTAGGAGACCTGGGCAAAGGATTATCGCAGTAGCCTTTTTACTGGTCTCATTGCTTCTGCTCTGTCTCCTCTAGTTTATTTTGACTCCTCTAATGTCAGCATGACCCTTTAGAAATGCAGTAGATTAAGTCATTCCTCTGATTAAAACTTCTTTTTTTTTTTAAATTTTCTTTATTTATTTGACAGAGATCACAAGTAGGCAGAGAGGCAGGCAGAGAGAGAGAGGAGGAAGCAGGCTCCCCACCCAGCGGAGAGCCCTATATGGGGCTCGATCCCAGGACCCTGGGATCATGACCTGAGCCGAAGGCAGAGGCCCTAACCCACTGAGCCACCCAGGTGCCCCTGATTAAAACTTCTGAGAGGTTTCTTATATCACTCAGTGAAAGCTTAAGTCCTCTGGCCACAGTCCTGGTTGGGCTAGAGCCAACACCTTTCCCTCTCTGAGCACATTTCTTGTGCTGTCCCCTTGCTTTCTCCATTCCAGGCTTGCTGGCTGTCTTAGTAAGTTATTAAGTTTGTGCTGCTGTAACAGAGTACCATAGACTGGGTGGCTTGTGAACCACAGACATTCATTTCTCACAGTTCCGGAGGCTGGGAAGTTGGAGATCAGGATGGCAGTGTGGTTGAATTCTGCTGAGGGCCCTGCTCCAGGTTTCAGAGTTCCAACTTCGCCTTTGTCTTCACATGGCTGAGAGCAGAGAGAGGCGGTCAGCCCTCCCATGACTCTTAGAAGGGCATTCATCCTATTCATCCAGACCACCTTCATGGCTTCATCTGAAGCATTAGGAGCCAGAGTTTCAATTAAGAATTTGGAAGGGCACATTCAGTCTATACCAGTCTTCTTACTGATCCTTCTACACAATAAGCATGCTCCCAATCTCTGGGCCTTTGCAGTGGTCTTTTCCTTCTGTTCTAGAAAGTTCTTCCAGATATCTGTCTGTTCCTTCATTTCCTTCAGGTTTTTGCTATTGAAATATTCTCTAACCATCCTGTATAAAAGTAGAACTAATCCCTTCTCCTACACTATTTGGCTTACTCTGTTGTTTCTTTTCCCATAATACTTTTCATTGTTAAATGTATTATGTACTTATTTATTTATCGTTTGCTTTCCCCCACCCCACTAGGATATAAGTTCCATTATAAGATGGACTTTGTCTAGAACATTGCTTATACATACTTGTTGGATGAATGTACAAATGAATAAATGAACTAGGGTCTTGTTTCTTATGAAATATGTATAGCTTGAAGTAGACACGATTGTACTGTGATAAGTTTAAACTTAGTTATCAAATCTGAATCACAGAGGTCGTTTTTCTTTGTGGGGGATGAGCTGAGTCAGCATTTCCCAAAGTGTGTTTTGAAGCATGTTAATAGGTATCATGTAGGAGATAAACATGTTCATGTGTGTGTGTCCATGTCCATGTCTCTGTGTGTGTGTGTATGTGTGTGTGTGTTGGAGAGTGGCCAAATAAGTAGAATCACAGAGGGTTTTGTATGCATGATTATATGTGACATTTTAACAGAACAGATTTTTTTTTTGTGCTGCATAATAAAACGTGAAATTTTCTCAAAATAATCAAGTGTATTGAGATAAGTTGGTTTTAACTCAGTGTAGACTTTTAATCATATGTTAAAATGAGCTATGGTGAAAATAATGAAGTTGAAGGGTTTTATTTTTTACTCTTTTATTCCTCTCAAGAACTATTACCTCTTTATATGGAAAATTGAAAAGAAGAGGTTGTATTATGATGGCAAATCTGTAAGTAATTATGGAAGGATTATTACATAAAATAGGGAGATTAAGGTTGCATGTAGAATTCAGTATTTGTTGGTGTCTAGAGCCTTTTTTAGAATTTCTTTTGGCTTTTTGCTTTGCTGATAAAAGTTTATCAGGAATATTCCCTAAAAAGTGCTTTTCAGAAATAGTGCCAATCAATTCTTACCCTGCATAAAAGCAAAAAATTGCATCTCAGTTTTGGAAAATCTCAAATCTCAAATAGTTGAGATTTTAAGTATAAGTACCATTACTTTACCTGGACCAGTAGTTGCTTTTACTGTTATCTACCAATTCTTTCCATTTTAGGACACAAACTGAACAAAAACCCTTGGACTAAAGTAAAACAAGGCCATCAGAGAGTTAGTCATCGGAGCTCTTTAGCATTCGTTAGTGAGTTTTTGTTCAAAGACAATAGTGAATTTAATAATCCCTTAGTACTTAATGAGTGAGACTTAATTTAAAAAAGAAGTGCCTGAGTCTTCTAGCACAAACGCAACCCTCATAGGCTTTGGCACATGCCTTAATTATAGGAGAATTTGGGTCCAGGAAGAACCCATATTATGAAGGATTTATAGTTATACAATCTAATTAGGCTTTGAACTTTCATAGATCAAATTAGAGATACTAAGTAAGTAATTTTGCCCTGCTTACATTTTTCCTGAAAACCCTGAGATTTAGATGAGTATTAAAGTACCAGAGTAATTTCTCTGCCTCTTCAGAGGCATTTTATTTCTGTGGCTTCCATTTACTTTGTGGTTATTGTTGCTAAGTCATTTGTTTAAATTATATTCTTTGACTATTTAGATTTAATGGCAGTCTTTATTGATTTGACGTAATACTGACCATTTATCTGTACCTTGCTCTCCATCCAGTGAGATTTCTCTTGTTAATTTTGAAATGTCAGAATGTTGGTGACCATGGCTTGGGGGAAAAGATGTGAATCTGTCATTTTTCTAGATTGTTTTGTGGCTTGGCATTTTTAGTATTTAGCAAGGGAAACATACTTAAAATCCAGAGTTCTGCTTCTGAGAAGAGATCATCTTTTACATTTCTCCTGTGATTGTGAAAGTCAAAGCGCTTGTGATTCCATTAAAAGAAAACCAAAAAACAAAGCCCAAACATATATACATATGCCTTTATAGACATATTTGTCATACATTCTTCAGTAAATATATTTATTTTTCCCAAACAAGTTATATTTCAAAAAGAGAATATAGCCTTATATTTTAGTCTTAATAAAGGATCTTCATATTTCTCAATTTACTATATTTTGAACAGCAAACTAATAAAATGTTGCTTCAATAAGTTACATTACCCTGAAAAAAGGCAATACCAGTATTGGGTGCTTATTAAGGTCACTTGATGGAATTGATGAAAGAATCATACAGATGAATTTAAAGATTTAGAAATAACTTTCAAAGAGATGACCTTGCAGATATAGGGATTAGATATCATTGTAAACAAACCTTCTGGAAATTACAGAGTAATAGGGAAGAGAGTTACTTTGTGGAGATCACAAATCAAGACTTATATCTCACTGTATTAAGAAAGGGGACTATTTTGACTTGGGAACTATAACTCTGCTAGAATCCCAGAAGTCCCAAGGGTGGAAAACATTAGGAAATACTGAAAACATTCTCATTTATTTATTCAGCACGTAATTTTTGAGTGGTTTCTGTGTCAGTTACTTTGCTGCACAATGGGGACACAGCAGTAACAAGATAACTACATTATTTTTCTTGAGATTATGGTTTACTGGGAAATACTGATGCGACACAAATGAAGAAAATTTCAAAATAAAAATTATACATGCTGTTCATGCATAGTAAACACTGTTGAGAATTTGTATTATACCTTTTCAATCTTTATTTGACAGGTCCTCATTAACATTAAAATAATTTATAGCTTTCTTTTTTCAGTGAGAATATTTTGAGGTTTTCCTTCTTACTAAATATATTTGTAAACTTGGTTTTTAATTGTTGTGTGATATTCCATTTTATGAAAGTTCCATTTGTTCAATGCAGTCAACTATTTAGGATATTTAGGTTGCTTATAATTTCTCACTATTATAAATAAAATAGCATTTATCCTTCATATAAATCTTTTCTTCACATCTCTGTTATTGTCTTACATATTGGTTTCCTGTTGCTGCTATAACACATTACCACAAACTTAATGGCTTAAAGCAGTACAAATTTATTATCTTATAATGCTGGAGATCAGAAGTCCTAAAATCAAGGTTTTGCCTGAGGTGTTTCCTTCTGGAAGCTCAGGGAGGACAGGTGTTTCTTTGCCTTTTCGAGCTTTTAGAGGTCACCTGGGTTTCTTGGCTTGTGACTTCTTCCTCCATCTTCAAAAGTGCAGCAGCGTTTTCCAGTCTGTCTGACCTCTGCTTCTTTCATCCCTTCTCCTTCTCTGACTAACCTTCCTCCATCCTTCTTGTGATCATACTGGGCCTTACCTGCATAACCTAAGATAATCTCTTTTTAAGATCTTTAATCATATCTGTTGCCAGCTAAGGTAACATTATTGCAGGTTTCATGGGCTAGGATGGGAACAATTCTTTTTGGGGCGGGGGCGCTCACTGTTCTGCCTACCACACCTTAGGGTATGTGCCCAAATACAAAATTGCCAAGTCCAAGCGGTTTTGAAGGCTTTAGATACAGTTTGCTTTAGAGCCAAACTGCTCTCTCCAACACTGAATCCTCCATTGCCACATCTGCAGTGAGGGTTCCTGTCATGCTTTCTAGCATTTGCTATTCTTATTTTAAAAAGTCTCTGGACTTTTGATAATAATCACAGCAAAAATTTATTGAGTAATTACTATCTGGCCAGTGCGAATGTAAGCTTTATAGGCATTAGCTAATTTAATCCTCAGAACACCGTACGACATAGGCACTTTATTATTTATAAATATATATAAAAGAGACTTTATTGTCTCTTTTACGGATAAAGACACTGAGGCTTGATGAAGTCACACAACTGGAAATGGTGGAGCTAAACTTCAAACACAGGCAGAGGAAGAGCTGGATAGCTAGATACCTATATCCTGAATCTTACTGAGGACCTGTGAACACACACACACACACACACACACACACACACACACATACTGAATAAAGAATCTCTGTAGGGTGTGCCTGTGATACTCTTGATTAAAAAAAGATTGATAGCTAATATGTGTTGAATACCATGTGGCTTAATGGAAAAAGGTTTGCAGAGAAATGTATAGTCGGGAGGAGACTCAAAGGAAAATGAGGAATGAAGTAATTGAAGTGCTTTTTCCTCTAAGGTCTTAGGACAGGTTTTACTTTCTGGTTCAGAGCAAAATTGTAAACTTAATTCTTTCATTTTTTATTTTTTAAATAAAATTTTAATTTACTTGAGAGAGAGAGTGAGAGAGAGAGCGAGCATGAGAAAACGTGCATAAGCAGGAGGTGGGGTGGAGGGAGATGGAGAAGCAGACTCCTAGCTGAGCAGGGAGCCTGATGTGGGGCCTGACCCTCGGATTATGACCTGAGCCACAGGCAGGCAGATACTTAATTGACTGAGCCACCAGGTGCCCCTAAACTTAATTCTTTTAGAGGTGCCTATAGCAGAAATTCAGGATAGGGCTTAAAACTCTGAAGTCAATAATGATGAAAATAATAAGCTTTAAGGAAGGTTTACTATCTATAAAGCATAAAGAGACTCAGAATGGCAGGACAAATTTAGAAAGGAGATTTTAGTTTAATTTTTGGGATCTTTATGATTGATAATGTAATTATATTTTTACAAGTCTTTTTTTCATTCATAGTTGATTAGATAGAGTAGTGATGCTTATATCATTTCTTCATTGACTTCATGAGTATATCAGAAATCATCATCTTTAAAAAAAAGAAGTGATCATCTTTTAAGTTATAAGAAAATATCAGCAAATATGTTTTGACATATTTTTGGTGGTGAGCCATTCATAGATGTTCAATCATTCAAAGTAAATTTATGTAAAACAAAATCTTTGTTCTTTAAACCTGTAATAGTCTGGATCACATGAGTTTATATTGCTTATTTCTTAAGCCATTTAAATAAATGTTTTTAATCACTGGTATTGCCTTTAGGAGATTAAGAGGAAGGTCTAAATGTCATGGGAAAAATGGAGAAGACAGATTTATGTCCTTTGAATTCTAAGTATGTAAATAGGTAGCTTTCAACTCATTACATTTTTGGCCATATTCCATACTTGTTCATCTCTAAAGAACTATGGCAATATAATTTAATTCTTGTTTTTTATTCTTTTGACTGTTACTGAGTTAGTGGGATAAAATAAACATTGAGTTATGACTGTATACTGGTGTGTTGGGGGGGGTGGCCTTACAGTCTAATGGGCATGTTTTGAGAATGTATCCAAACCTTTCTTATCTGACCTTGATACTTTCCCTTTGTGGGATTTCTCAGGGTCACAACTAAGAGAAATATTGAATTATTTTGTTCCAAGATAAAAATAGTTTTGTTTGTTTGCTTTTGACTGATTTTAAAAGCATTCCATTCTTATTGTTAAGAAAAAGACCAAATAATCCAAAAAGTTTAAGGGAAGAAATAAAAATTATCTCCAAATTCCCTCTACCACCAAGAGATAGCCCCTGTCAACATTTACTATTTTTTTCTTTTTTTTCTTAATATGGGTATATATATATATATATATGTATGTATACATGTATATATATGTACATATATGTATATATGTATGCATATATACATATGTGTATGTATATATGTACATATATATGTATAGATACATATATATATATATATATATATATATATATATACACACTATACAAAACTTGGATTATTACCGAACTGGATAGTTAGTGACTTTTTTTTTGGTACTTAAAAAATCTGTATCATTCCACATTAGTATATATGGGTGTCATTTCTTTTTTTTTTTTTTTTAAGATTTTATATATTTGACAGACAGAGATCACAAGTAGGCAGAGAGGCAGGCAGAGATAGGAGGGGAAGCAGGCTCCCCACTGAGCAGAGAGCCCGATGTGAGGCTCGATCCCAGGACCCTGGGATCATGACCTGAACCGAAGGCAGAGGCTTTAACCCACTGAGCCACCCAGGCGCCCCTTGGGTGTCATTTCTAATATGGCAGTCTTACATTTATATTGTTCAAATATCCCCTTAGCATAAATTGTCACAAGTGGAATGGCTAGGACTAATGATAGAAGAGTTGAGTCCTTGTACACTACAGCCAGCGTGATGAAGGGCACATTTTTTCAAACACGTTCTCGTACTAGACAGTGTTCATCTTATAAAACCTTTCCTAGTCTGATAAGTAAAACTGACTAATGTGGATTTCTGTCATTATTGGTGAGGTGCAGCAGCATTTTATATTGACTGATCATATAAAATTCTTTATTTTGAATTGCCTGTAATTGAAATTTCTACTTTGACTGTTTTTACTTTTAGAACTTGAATTTTTGAAGAAATGATGAGACCGTTCAACTGAAAATACGTGCTTCTTAGAAGACACTGGGGATAAAGCTTACAGATGGCTCTCTACATATTTGTTGTATTTAGAATACATGTATAGGATAAAGTAATTAGGTAGACCTATAATGAAGTCCTTGCCTCCCAAATTGGGACTCCGGCAAATATTGCCTCAATTTATGATACTTGGGGAGTGTTTGATCAAGAGAAGTGTTTCTGTTTTATAGATACATAGTTAATTAGTTTCTTATTCACAAGGCCTTTGGTGTTTGTCTTTTTCTGCTTGCCAGGTTGGAATTTGAAATGCATTTCCTCATAGTGATATTTAAGTGTGTGTTCTCTTAAATGCCTGTTAGAACTGTTATTTCCAAGTTACAGAAGACAGTCCAAACTGGTTTCCATAAACGTTGTAAATACTAATGTAATGACTAAGATCAAATATAGGCTTGGTTTGGGATACAGCTTAAAGGGGCTCAATTGTGTTACCAGGAATCAGTTTTCTTTCTCTGTGTATCTGTGTTAGTTTTGTTCTTCCTGGATTGGCTGCATTTTTTTTTTTTTTAAAGAAGTTTTAATTTCTTATTTGAGAGAAACAGAGCAAGCGCAAGCAGGGGAGAGGGGCAGAAGGACAGGGAAAAGCTGACTCCCCACTGAGCAGGGGACCCGATGTGGGGCTTGATCCTGAAACTCCGCGATCATGACCTGAGCTGAAGGCAGAGGCTTAACCAACTGAGCTACCCAGGTGCCACGTGGGTGGGTGTATTTTTATATAGACTCTCCCCTTACTGCATCAAGAAGGCTGTGTAGTAGCTGCTAACTTGTATCCTTGATATGTGTAGCCTATAAATAATATGTGCATGGAACACTGACCATCTCTCTTGATAAGGTCTCTAAAATACAGACTTTTCTATAGAAAACAAAAAGAAATGAAGGTTTATCTTTCCTTCAAACAAAATAGAATTAAAAATAAGCAAGCTAGTATCACTTTCCAAGTCTTAAAACTTATCAAAACTTGATGGAAGGAAACATTTCTTTATCTTAGGACAATAAATCACTTAAAAATACCAAGCACCTTTTATAAAAGGGACTTATGAACACTTAGTAATCATTAGAAGAGCTGTTGCATGAAGACCTGAGAAGTTAAGGTTTTGTCTTTTCTTTGGTAATCATTATCAATGTTTGTAGTTTGACCCCTGTTTTATGTCAGGAACCACAGAGGCTGTTGGGTAACACTCCAGCCATCATTCCAAAGGGAAACCAGAGCTTCCTTAGCGGTAGCTCCGTGTCACCTTCTAATCAGTATTATAATAAATCATCTGGGAAGGTCTTGCCCTGCAAAAATATTTAGCAAGAGATTACTTGGGTTAGGAAATATGTGAGGCTGATTATTTATCATTGTTCCAGAGTTTCAGCAGTTTTGCTTTTGAGATTTTGAGTATACCATGGTGGTGTTATTAGTACTGGTATTCTTATTAATATTGTTCATATTAGATTTTTGAGTTATTGGATATATGATTTTGCTTAGTTTTCTAAATTTTTTATTTTCTCTTAAATCAAGGCTCCAGAGGTTTTCTCCTCAGAGTAACATAGATGTGACTTTTAAGAAATAATGATGAAATAACTTTATATGGTGACAAAGGGTGATGACACTTACCACGGTGAGCACTGAGTGATTTATAGAGTTGTTGACTCACTACGTTATACCCCTGAAGCTAATATTGTATGTCAACTATACTTCAATAATAAAAATTTTAAAATAACAGAGAAAGTATTTGGTTGGTAGAAATTCACTTCATAAGGAAAATCTGGGGAGAAATCATCTTTTATATTAAAAGAGGAATTCTTGAACCTCAGAGAAAAACAATGTTGCTTTAATTTTAAAACTCCCCTGACCTCCATAAATATAACTTTATATATCCATCCCTGTGGGTCTAGCAAAATGCTTGGCACAAATTACTCAATAAATGTTTTTTTGAATTATATTGATTTGGTCTAAACAGGAATTGAACCTGAAGTTCTCTTCTCACCACACACACACACACACACACACACACACACACACACACACATACCCACCATCTAAACAATCGAGATACTGTTAGGATTAGGTTCATGCATCTGCTTAGCATTAGGTTCAACTGTCAGAAATAGAGACATCCAAAATAATAGTGACTAAAAGGAGGTAGAAGTTTGTTTTTTTCTCACATAAAGTAAGCCTATGGGCACCTGGGTTGCTCAGTCGGTTAAGAATCTGACTCTTGATTTTGGTTCAGGTCATGATCGCAGGGTCGTGAGATTGTGAGGGAATATGTGCTCAGTGGGGAGTCTGTTTGAGATCCTCTCCTCTTCTCTCTCTCTCTCTCAAATAAATAAATAATCTTAAAAAAAGACAGAGAGAGAGAGAGAGAGAGTCTAGATATAGTAATCCAGGGCTGCTACAGTGACTCTGAAATCCTTTAGGACCTCAACTCCTTCCAATTCTTTGCTTCAGCAGCTCTGTAAAGTGGCCCTTCTCTTCATGCACTAACATGGTGATTAGAGTGCCAGCCATTACATTTATTTTTCAATAGTTGAAACCAACAGTAGAAACAAATCAATATTGTAAAAAGACCAGAAAGCAAAATCTATCATGTTCTTCTTCTTTCTTATACCTTTGTTCTTTCTCAAGGTCTTCCTCTTCTCCAAATTGCATGGTATTATCTGGCATAGCATCTTTATTTTCCTTTCCCTGTAAATTCACTGTGTAAGTGTAAAGGTGTAAATTCACCTTTTAAAACATTAATTTGGTTCCTTTTTCTCTTGTACCACTTTCCCAGCTCTGGTCTGTACGTAGATCTCAAACAGTCCTTGTCCACTCTCTGGTTGATGGGCTCTTGTATTTAGTTAGATCTTAGTAACAATGATCTAGTGTATGTCTTGATCCAAAGTAAGTTTTTTGTTGTTGTACTGTTAGCTAAACTTCTAAAGAGATTTTCAAAGACATTGGATGAATTTTGTAAAAAATTTGAAACTTATTTTAAAATTTATTTAAATAATTTATTTGCAAGTTTTTAAAAGCAAGAATCTTTAAAAAGAAACAAGAAATACACTTTGCCAATAGGGATAAAACATTTAACAATCATTTTAAAATTAGAATCCTTTCAGATGTTTTTGCTTAGTACTTTTATTCTGAACGCTGTCACTTTGAATGAAAGGAAATAGACATGGGATATGTTCCACTGATCTTCCATTTCACAACTAGATGTCAGTGTTAACATACCTGATTAAGTGTCTCAGGTGTGATCATAATGAGCTCATTCAAGTAATTACTCACCTATATGAGACACAATCAGAAAGTAAGTGATAAAGGAAAAGAAATAGCTGCTTTCCTTATTTCAAAATGGGTTGGTTAATTTTATATTTACATTTTTAAAAATTGAATTTTTCCCCACCTTAATAACTATGCACAATTAAACTTCCTGATTATTTGTTAGGAAAGGCAGGTAGAGTATAAACTTGTACCCTTTCATCACTACTACCAATCAGAGGTTCTTCCCTACAACTTTTCCAGAAAGAATGATCAGAAAAAGAAGGAAAATTATTGCTACTCAAATATATAGTGTGTGTGTGTGTGTGTGTGTTCGATTCTTGCCTACTTCGGTGAGAGACATACATGAGAGCAGGAATTATGCATGTATTGTCAGTGACATTTCTTACATCTCCCTAGAGGGTCTCTCTTTGTATAACTAAACCTGCCTTTTTAAATTCAGTCCTCACATAAAGAGGAGCATGATACCCTTTGTCCTTTCCTTGTAGATCCAATCTGACAATCTTTTAATATCATCTATATGCATTTCTTTAACTAGAATGTCTTACCTCTTATACCCATGCTTCCTGTTGATAAATATGCCATCAGAATAATAACTGAAATAGCATGAATAATATCCAGGTAGAACAGTAGATCACAGTGCTGAAAACACATTCCTTCCCTCCACACTACTAAAATATCCAGATGCGTTCCCTTTTCCCAATTCTCTCTTCCCTGCAAGAATTACCTCTCCTGCATGTTTAATAGAGCTCGCTTATGTAAAGTTCTACTGAGTTATATTCACTTTGATATTTTTAGTTAAACATTTTCAAAATATGTGTACGTGGTTTGACAAAGATTATTGGAGGCTACAGATCTGAAGTACACAGTAGAAAATGGCAAGACAACTTCTCTTTGGTTCTCAATTTTCAGATTTCAATAGAATTGACAGTTTTGCTTATTTATTTATTCATTTAATTTAAATTTTAGTCGGTTAACATACAGAGCTATATTGGTTTCTGGAGTAGAATTCGATGATTCGTCACTTACATACAACCAAGTTTGCTTTTTAAAATGGTTGTTTATAAATCTAACGTTTTTCTTAGAAGCACATCCACATACCAGAACAATTCTGCTTTAAAAAGGCAAGTTGAATTATTGTCAGTAATATCTTAGTACATTCATTTCTCATTGTGGAAATAACTTTTTAGGGCATGTCCTGGATCTGATTTTATAATAATCTAAAATAATGCATAAACAACAGGGTTTTTACATGCTGACTTTTAAAATCTGTTGTTTTCCAAAAAAGGATTTTTGGTTCATCGGCTGTTGGATAGCCACATAAAACATTCATTTGGCAGTTGGTTTTTCTAAGTTTTTATGTCTTTCAGCCACACAATACAAGAGTATAAAATTAATTATTGAGGCGCCTGGGTGGCTCAGTGGGTTAAGCCTCTGCCTTCGGCTCAGGTCATGATCCCAGGGTCCTGGGATCGAGCCCCGCATCGGGCTCTCTGCTCAGCGGGAAGCCTGCTTCTTCCTCTCTCTCTGCCTGCCTCTCTGCCTACTTGTGATCTCTGTCTGTCAAATAAATAAATAAAATATTTAAAAAAATTAATTATTGATTGTGGTACAGATTCAGCATATCACTGTGTACTGTCAGTCAGCCGGAAAAAAGAGGAAAGTTGTATTAACCAACTCCAGGCCATCCCAGATTGCAGAATATATCGTGGAAATGCAAGCAGGCTTCATCATGCTAATAACAAGATAATCTTATTTAACAGTCCAGTAAAATAATTCAGTGAAGTTTATGTAATTCCGAATTCTCTTACAATGCTTAGTAGTAACTTAATTCTTGATCTGAATTATAACAGGTGTGTGATTTTGCAAAATAATCCTTATGTACTGATTTTTTACTTTGTTTAAAAGCCATCTTGATTTATGTTTCAAGATTTCTCTGATGCCTTTGGCAAAGATATTATTTATAACTTTATCCTAAGGCAAATAACTAGTTATTGATTTCTAAACTCAGCTACCCTATGGTATTACCAACTGGACCTCAGAGTTTCCAGTGACCTACGTACAAGGCAGCAGAGTACCTATGAGATAACTAACTGGTCCTAGCTGAGTGTCTTGAGCCTAGTAGACATTCAGCAAATACTTAGAGATATTTATGCCCTTGTTTTGTCTTGGACATCATCTCTTTTAGGCCTCAATATATGGTTGTGATTATTTTCTGAGTGTCTGTGAGCCTTCCTCTTTACCCATCTTTTGTGAACTGAGTTTCATTTTTGGTGCCTGCTACCAGAGTCCTAGCTCCTCACATCTAAATTCTTTTGTCATTTTTTGATATTTGGTCTACCTATGCTAACTCTTTTTTTTTTTTTAATCTGGCCCTTTATTTAAGCTTTTTTTTATTTAAACATATAATGTAACCCCACCACCCTCTCCCAAACCCTCTCCCCCCCCCCCCCCTCAGTTTGTTTTATGACATTAAGAGTCTCTTTTGGTTTGTCTCCCTCCCGATCCCATCTTGTTTCATTTTTTCTTTTCCTACCACCTTAATCCCCACCCCCGTTGCATCTCCACTTCCTCATATCAGGGAGATCATGTGATAGTTGTCTTTCTCCAGTTGACTTATTTCGCTAAGCATAATACGCTCTAGTTCCATCCATGTTACCTATGCTAACTCTTAACAGCAAATGGTTATTAAAGAAATAGCTATTTTGAGGTACTGTGCAATTTTGTAATTTTTTTCTGGTGGTTTTCCTAAAGAGTCCCAAATACTTTTATTTTTAAAACTTCACATCTTCTCCTGATTTGGGACAGGGAAATACATTATTACTTTTGTATGTGTTTGGGTAAGAAGTACAAGGTGGGTGGTAATTATAAAATGTAATAGCAGCTATGCATGTTTACATACATACATACATACATACATACATACAGCAGTCATGTTTTGACTGCTGTAAAACTCTTTGACATCACTTTGAAAATTATTATTTTTTTAAGAGAGAAAGAGTGGGGGAGGGGGAGAGAGAGAGAGGAGGAAAGAGAATCTAAGCAGACTCCATGCCCAGCGCAGAGCCCAGCATGAGGCTTGATCTCATAACCCAGATCATTAACAGAGCAGAAATCAATAGTCAGAGGCTTAACCCACTGAGCCACCCAAGCACCCCCAAAATTATTTTTTTTTAACAGTGAGAGAGAAGGGCAGTGAAGGCATGCTCTTCAAATTGCTTCCATTACTCTTTTCACATTCTGTCCTGATCTGTTAGATTTTTAATTTTTAGTCTATGTATTTTTTTTTATATTTGGACACCAATTAATTGCTCATTGTAGTTAAAACTTACCTAAACCTTAAACAGGTGAATTTTGTGGTATGTGAACCCCATAAAACTGTTGTTATCCCAATAAAACTGTTGTTTAAAAAACTTCCAAAACTTACATAAAAGCATTTTTAGTGATACTGGGAAGCAGCTTTGTATTAATATTAAAAGGTGAGGTGCAAACAGTAGGTAATTTATTTATATAGAGTTCCAACTGATAATGGTTTTTATTTTTATTTTTATTTTTTATTTTTTTTTAAGATTTTATTTATTTATTTGACAGACAGAGATCACAAGTAGGCAGAGAAGCAGGCAGAGAGAGAGAGAGAGAGGAGGAAGCAGGCTCCCCGCTGAGTAGAGAGCCGACGTGGGGCTCGATCCCAGAACCCTGAGATCATGACCTGAGCCGAAGGCAGAGGCTTTAACCCACTGAGCCACCCAGGCACCCTGATAATGGTTTTTAAAAATATACTTCCCTTTTCTATTTTTGTTTTGTTTTAACTTAGGGAAACTTCCTGTTTAACTCATTAAGTGTATATCTTAATGGAGTGAGGAAGGCAAATGTAAGAGATAATGACTAAAATATTTAGATCTTATTTATAGCTTTAGAAAGCTATTTGGAGAGATGAACCAGAAGTTGCAAATACTCTACTTCATACCTAACTCTCTGGCCTGGTTGTCCATTAGAAATCTGAGATCTAGCTAGATCATTGAGGAAGTGAGGACATGTACTCCAAAATTCTGGATTTTGACTTCTCTGTGAAGTGACCAGGTTGATATTAAGGATGTTACATCTTAAGATATTCCACTTATCATTGCAGAAAGCTGTATACCTGCACAAGTGGTGGCTGCCATTGATGTAAACACTGTTGCTAACGAAGTATACAAGTATAATTTTCCTCACACACAGTTACTGGCCAAGACAATCGAAGTGAGTACTGTTGCTTATTGTTTTAATAAATATATGGCAAGGAAAATGTGATTGAAAAACACTGTAAGATACTGGTTTCTGGTGTCTTCATTGGAGGGTAAGTCATATATATAAATGAAAAAGTTTAGGAGAAGGGAATCAACATTTTATATTCTGTGAGAAGATGGCATGTTCTTTTTTTTTTTCTTAAGATTTATTTATTTGACAGACAGAGATCACAAGTAGGCAGAGAGGCAGGCAGAGATAGAGGAGGAAGCAGGCTCCCTGCTGAGCAGAGAGCCTGATGCGGGACTCGATCCCAGGACTCTGGGAGCATGACCTGAGCTGAAGGCAGAGGCTTAACCCACTGAGCCACCGAGGCGCCCCAGCATGTTCTTTTTTGCCCTTATTTATTATTAATTTTCAGTTTGAGAGAGTGAGAATGAGAGAGGTTAGTATTTTGGTCTCAGAAAAAGGATTGAAATGTAAGAATATGCCTGACTTCTAAATGCATGGTTCCTTAATGATATTAAACATTGTGGAATTCTTTACGCTCAAGCAATAGTCATGCACTATAGATATACATAACAGGAATAAAAACAAGAGAGGCAGGCAGCCACTGGCTATTATTTACTGAACGCTACTTATTTTAAAATATTTTTGTTAAAGATTATTTATTTATTTATTTAACAGACAGAGATCAAAAGTAGGCCGAGAGGCAGGCAGACAGAGAGGAGGAAGCAGGTTCCCCGCTGAGCAGAGAGCCTGATGCGGGCTTGATCCCAGGACCCTGGGTTCATGACTTGAGCTGAAGGCAGAAGTTTAACCCAATGAGCCACCCAGGTGCCCCTGAATGCTACTTATTTTAGCAAGCCCGTCAAAATTAATGATTAAAAGTACGTTGATGAACTCTGCAGAAGTATTTAACACTGATGTACATTATTTTAAAAATAATATGAAGTTGTGTTTTTCTCCCATTTTCTTGTGAAAAATTTTACAACAAATTTCTCATGAAGCTATAATTATATACAGTAAACTGCACTCATTTGTGTGTAGTTGAGTTTTGACTAATATATACAAGGGTGCAACCACCACAATCAAGACTTAGAACATCCATCCCCTATAGTGTTTCTCAGTGTCCCAACCCCAGGCAATGACTGCTTTCTGTTATTACAGATTAAACTTTCCATTTCCAGTATATCACAAATAAAATCATGAGTGTAATTTTTCTGGGTGTAACTTTTTTATTTAGCATGTTTTTTTAATTCACCCATGTCGTTGTGCACATTAGTAAGTAGTCTGTTTTTTTGTTATTATTGCTGAGTAATCTTCTATACAGTGGAATATTATGTACTATAATGTATATATATATATATATATGTACTACATATATATATATATGTAGATGTTTGACATTTGGGTTATTTCCAGTTTTGGGCTATATAAAAATGTTGCTGTGAACATTCATGTACAGGTTTTGTGTGGACCTTTGTTTTCATTTCTTGGAGATGAATACCTAGAGTTGGAATTGCTGGGTCCTATAGTAAGTTTCTTTAATTTCATGAGAAAATGCTGTTTTCCAGGATGTTTGTACCATTTCACATTCCCATAATCAACGTTTAAGTGTTTCAGTTGTTTTACATTCTTACAAGCACTTGGTATTGTTAATTTTTAAAATATTAGCCTATCGTGCTATTGGAATTCTTTTGTGTATGATGATTCTAATTTGCATTTCCCTGATGGCTTAATAGTGTTGTGCATCTTTTCTTGTGCTTATTGGCTATCTGTGTCTTCCTCTGTAATGAAATCTCTGGCCCAGTTTTTATTATTTGGTGTGTTTGTAATATCATCATTTCATTGTAAGAGTTACGTGTTCTGGATTCAAGTGTATAACAAAGATTTTCTCCAGTTTAGTAATTTGTCTTTTCATTTCCTTAGCTGTGTTCATCAAAATTCAGAGGTTATTTATCTTTCTTTGTTTTTTGATCACATTTCTGAGTGTTCTAAAAATTTATTATTTGCCCCATTTTCCCCTTGTTTCTTCCAGAAATCTTATAGTTTTAGCTTTTCCATTTAGGTTTATGACCCACTTAAAATTATTTTTTGTGTATATTTTGAAGTAAGTCATTTTTTTTCCAAGTGCATATAACATTATGCTGGCACCATTTTCTTTCTTTCTTTCTCTTTTCTTTTACCATCTTCTGAAATGACTATCCTTTCATCAATTTTCTAAACACCTTTATAAAAAAAATTAGGTCATAAATGTATGTCTGTTTCTGGACCCTCTCTTCAGTAGTGTGTATATGTTTTTCCTTATACCAGTAGCACATTATTTTGATTATTATAGCTTTATAATATGTATTGAATTTAGGTAGCATAAGTTCGCAAACTGCTGTTGTTTTTTCTTTCAAGATTATTTTGGCTGCCTTGCATTTAAATTTCAATGTAAATTTCAGAATAACCTTGCCAATTTCTAAAAAATATATCTATTTTGATTGGAATTGCACAGATTGGTTTTAGAAGAATTGGTATCTTAATTAAATGGAGTCTTCTAGGCCATGAACATAGTATCTCTCTTCAATTATTTAGGTATTCATTAATTTGTAAGAGCAATATTTTGTAATATTTGTTATACAAATCTTACATTATGTTAATTAATTTATCCCTAAATATTTATGGGTTTTGATGCTATTGTCAATGGTATTTTTTAAATACCACTATTTAACAACTGTAATCCTATTGCTAGCATATAGGAATACACTTATTTTTGTTTATCAACTTGACCTTGTATCTTGTGGCTTAGTTATATTGATTTACTCTTATAGCTTTGCTTTTTGGGGGATTTTTTTCTACATACACAATCATATTGTCTGAGAATAAGAGTTTTACTTTTCCCTTCCAATCAGTGTGACTTTTTTTCTTGTCTTACTGCATTGTCTAGGACCTTCTGTACAGTGTTGATTAAATAGGAATATATTGGATATCCTTTCCTTCTTTTGGAACCTAGAGGCAGAGCATTCGGTCATTTACCATTTAGGATGATGTTAGTTGTAGATTTTTTATAGATGTATTTGACCAAGTTGAAGAAATTTCCTTTTATTACATTTTCTGAGAATTTTTATAATGAATGGGTTTTTAATTTTGTCAGATGCTATCTGTATTGCATCTTTTGACATGATTATATCATTCACCCCTTTGTTCTCTTAATATGGTGATTATTCCAATTTCTTTTTTTGAGTGTTAAGTCAATATTACATTCCTGGGATAAATCCTACTTGGTCATTATCTGTTACCTATTTTAGGTAATGCTGGTTTCAGTTTGCTAATATTTTGTTAAGTATTTTACATTTAGCTTCATAGGTGATTTGTTATTTCCCCTCAGTGTTTCAGTATGGTTTCAGTATTAGGATTATATTAGACTTAAATTTTTTGGAAGAGTTAGAAAAACAAGTATTAGTTCCTTTGTGAATGTTTGATAGAATTTAGTTAATGAAGCCATCTGGGCCTGAAGTTTTCTTTGTGAGAAGGTTTTAACTATGAATTTAATTATTTAATCACTGTAAGACTAGTGAGGCTTCCTATTTACATTTTTATTTAGTTTTAGAAATTTGTGATATTTAAAGAAATTATCCATTTTATCTGATTTGTCAGGTGTACTCACTGGATCTTTTCATATTTCCTTATACCCTTTTTCTATATGTGAACTCTTTGGTGGTATACTATAGATCATTCCAGATGTTAGTGATTTATAAAATGCTAGTGAAGCTGGAAGCTTACCATTTTATTGGTCTTTTCAAGTAAATAGCTTTCGATGCAATTGATACTATCTGTTGTCCTTTTGTTTACTATTTCACTAATTTCTGCTCATCTTTATTATTTCTTTCTACTTTGCATTTAATTTATTTTTTTAATACTTCTTACAGTGGGACTTTAGATAACTGACTTGAGATTATTTTCCTTTTTTATATAAACATTTAATGCTATAAATTTTCCTAAGTTTTGGCTACATTCCACATTCATATGTTGTATTGATTTCATATAGTTCAAAATATTTTCCAATTTCCCTTCTGATTTCTTCTTTAGCCCATGTGTTATTTATAAGCATGGATTTAAATTTTCAAATAGTCATAATATTTTCCAGGTATCTGTCTGTTACTTCTGTTATTGGTTTCTTATTTCTGTTTTATTTTGGTCATACTTTGTATAATTTCAGTTATTTTAAATTGTTGAGACTTGTGTTATGGCCCAGAATTCAGTTTGTCTAGTGAATGTTCTATATGCTATTGAAAAGAATATATATATATTTCGTGTGATAAAATGCTCTGTAAATGTCAGTAAGGTCAGGTTGGTTGGTAATGTTGTTCTATTTTTCTGTATCCTTACTGATTTTTTCTATCAGTTGCTGAGAGAAGGGTGCTGTAATTCCCACCACAGTTGCGAATGTGCCTTTTCCTTCAGTACTGTCAGTTTTTGCTTCATTTTATCTTGAAGCTCTTATTGTTTACACTTTATAATTTTTTTAATTGGATGACCCCTTTATCATTATGAAATATCCCCCTTTTCCCAGATCTTATTTAAATTTTAGTTAGTTAATATACAGTGCAGTATTGGTGTCAGGAGTAGAATTCAGTGGTTCATCACAACACCCAGTGCTCGTGATAACAAGTGCCCTTCTTAATACCATCACTTATCTAGCCCATTTCCTGCTCACCTCCCTTCATCAACCCTCGGTTTGTTCTCTGTCATTAAGACTCTCTTATGGTTTGTTGTCCTCTCTCTCTTTTTACTCCCTCCCATATGTTCATCTGTTTAATTTTCTTAAATTCCACATATGAGTGAAATCACGTGTTATTTGTCTTTCTCTGATTGACTTATTTCACTTGGTATAATACACTCTAGCTCCATCCACATCATTGCAAGTGGCAAGATTACATTCTTCTTGATGGCTGAGTAATATTCCATTGTGTGTGTATTTGTGTGTGATCTTCTTATGCATTTGTCAGTTGATGGGCACTTGGGCTCTTTCCATAGTTTGGCTGCTGTTGATAATGCTCCTTGAAATGTCCCTTTTTTTACCCCAAGAAGTATTTCTTGTTCTGAAGTCTGCTTTTCCTGATATTAGTATAGCTAGTCTGCTTTCTTATGATTAATGTTTACATGTTTATGTTTTTCCATCCTTTAAATTTTATCTTATTTGTATCTTTGTATTTAAGTTAAATTTACAGTGGACATGTATAGTTGGGTCTTGCTTTTCTATTCAGGCTGACAGTGTCTACCTTTTTTTTTTACTTTATTTAAGCTTTATTTAAACATATGATGTAACCCCACCACCCTCACCCAACCCCTCTTCCCCCCACCCCCCTCAGTTTGTTTTATGACATTAAGAGTCTCTTTTGGTTTTTCTCCCTCCCGATCCCATCTTCTTTCATTTTTACTTTTCCTACCACCTTAACTCCCACCCCCGTTGCATCTCCACTTCCTCATATCAGGGAGATCATGTGGTAGTTGTCTTTCTCCAGTTGACTTATTTCGCTAAGCATAATACGCTCTAGTTCCATCCATGTCGTCGCAAATGGTAAGATTTCATTTCTTTTGATGGCTGCATAGTATTCCATCGTATATATATATACCACATCTTCTTTATCCATTCATCTGTTGATGGACATCTAGGTTCTTTCCATAACTTGGCTATTGTGGACATTGCTGCTATAAACATTCGGGTACACGTGCCCCTTTGGATCACTACGTTTGTATCTTTAGGATAAATACCCAGTAGTGCAATTGCTGGGTCATAAGGTAGCTCTATTTTCAATTTTTTAAGGAACCTCCATGCTGTTTTCCAGAGTGGTTGCACCAGCTTGCATTCCCACCAACAGTGTAGGAGGGTTCCCCTTTCTCCACATCCTCGCCAGCATCTGTCATTTCCTGACTTGTTCATTTTAGCCATTCTGACTGGTGTGAGGTGGTATCTCATTGTGGTTTTGATTTGTATTTCCCTGATACCCAGTGATGTGGAGCACTTTTTCATGTGTCTGTTGGCCATCTGGATGTCTTCTTTGCAGAAATGTCTGTTCATGTCCTCTGCCCATTTCTTGATTGGATTATTTGTTCTTTGGGTGTTGAGTTTGCTAAGCTCTTTGTAGATTTTAGATACTAGCCCTTTATCTGATATGTCATTTGCAAATATCTTTTCCCACTCTGTCAGTTGTCTTTTGGTTTTGTTGACTGTTTCCTTCACTGTGCAAAAGCTTTTGATCTTGATGAAGTCCCAATATTTCATTTTTTCCCTTGCTTCCCTTGCCTTTGGCGTTGTTCCTAGGAAGAAGTTGCTGCGGCTGAGGTCGAAGAGGTTGCTGCCTGTGTTCTCCTCAAGGATTTTGATGGATTCCTTTCTCACGTGGAGGTCCTTCATCCATTTTGAGTCTATTTTCGTGTGTGGTGTAAGGAAATGGTCCAATTTCATTTTTCTGCATGTGGCTGTCCAATTTTCCCAACACCATTTGTTGAAGAGGCTATCTTTTTTCCATTGGATGTTCTTTCCTGCTTTGTCGAAGATTAGTTGACCATAGAGTTGAGGGTCTATTTCTGGGCTTTCTATTCTGTTCCATTGATCTATGTGTCTGTTTTTGTGCCAGTACCATACTGTCTTAATGATGACAGCTTTGTAGTAGAGCTTGAAGTCGGGAATTGTGATGCCACCAACTTTGGTTTTCTTTTTCAATATTCCTTTGGCTATTCGAGGTCTTTTCTGGTTCCATATAAATTTTAGGATTATTTGTTCCATTTCTTTGAAAAAATTGGATGGAATTTTGATAGGCATTGCATTAAATGTGTAGATAGCTTTAGGTAGCATAGACATTTTCACAATATTTATTCTTCCAATCCATGAGCATGGAACATTTTTCCATTTCTTTGTGTCTTCCTCAATTTCTTTCATGAGTACTTTATAGTTCTCTGAGTATAGATTCTTTGCCTCTTTCGTTAGGTTTATTCCTAGGTATCTTATGGTTTTGGGTGTAATTGTAAATGGGATTGACTCCTTAATTTCTCTTTCTTCTGTCTTGTTGTTGGTGTAAAGAAATGCAACTGATTTCTGTGCATTGATTTTATATCCTGACACTTTACTGAATTCCTGTACAAGCTCTAGCAGTTTTGGAGTGGAGCCTTTTGGGTTTTCCACATATAGTATCATATCATCTGCAAAGAGCGATAGTTTGACTTCTTCTTTGCCAATTTGGATGCCTTTAATTTCTTTTTGTTGTCTGATTGCTGAGGCTAGGACTTCTAGTACTATGTTGAATAGCAGTGGTGATAGTGGACATCCCTGCCGTGTTCCTGACCTTAACGGAAAAGCTCTCAGTTTTTCTCCATTGAGAATGATACTTGCCGTGGGTTTTTCATAGATGGCTTTGATAATATTGAGGTATGTGCCTTCTATCCCTACACTTTGAAGAGTTTTGATTAGGAAGGGATGTTGAACTTTATCAAATGCTTTTTCAGCATCTATTGAGAGTATCATATGGTTCTTGTTCTTTCTTTTGTTGATGTACTGTATCACATTGATTGATTTGCGGATGTTGAACCAACCCTGCTGCCCTGGAATAAATCCCACTTGGTCGTGGTGAATAATCCTTTTAATGTACTGTTGGATCCTATTGGCTAGTATTTTGGTGAGAATTTTCGCATCTATGTTCATCAAGGATATTGGTCTGTAATTCTCTTTTTTGATGGGATCCTTGTCTGGTTTGGGGATCAAGGTGATGCTGGCCTCATAAAATGAGTTTGGAAGTTTTCCTTCCATTTCTATTTTTTGGAACAGTTTCAGGAGAATAGGAATTAATTCTTCTTTAAATGTTTGGTAGAATTCCCCTGGGAAGCCATCTGGCCCTGGGCTTTTGTTTGTTTGGAGATTTTGGATGACTGTTTCAATCTCCTTACTGGTTATGGGCCTATTCAGGTTTTCTATTTCTTCCTGGTTCAGTTTTGGCAGTTTATATGTCTCTAGGAAAGCATCCATTTCTTCCAGATTGTCGAATTTGTTGGCATAGAGTTGTTCATAATATGTTCTTATGATTGTTTTTATTTCTTTGGTGTTGGTTGTGATCTCTCCTCTTTCGTTCATGATTTTATTTATTTGGGTCCTTTCTCTTTTCTTTTGGATAAGTCTGGCCAGGGGTTTATCAATCTTATTAATTCTTTCAAAGAACCAGCTCCTAGTTTCATTGATTTGTTCTATTGTTTTTTTTGGTTTCTATTTCATTGATTTCTGCTTTGATCTTTATTATTTCTCTTCTCCTGCTGGGTTTAGGCTTTCTTTGTTGCTCTCTCTCGAGTTCCGTAAGGTGTAGGGTTAGGTTGTGTATTTGAGACCTTTCCTGTTTCTTGAGATAGGCTTGTATCACTATATATTTTCCTCTTAGGACTGCCTTTGCTGTGTCCCACAGATTTTGGACCGTTGTGTTTTCATTATCATTTGTTTCCATGGTTTTTTTCAATTCTTCTTTAATTTCCTGGGTTGACCCATTCATTTTTTAGAAGGATGCTGTTGAGCCTCCATGTATTTGTGCTCTTTCCACATTTCCTCTTGTGATTGAGTTCTAGCTTCAGAGCATTGTGGTCTGAAAATATGCAGGGAATGATCCCAATCTTTTGATACCTGTTGAGACCTGATTTATGACCCAGGATGTGATCTATTCTGGAGAATGTTCCATGGGCACTAGAGAAGAACGTGTATTCTGTTGCTTTGGGGTAGAATGTTCTGAATATATCTGTGATGTCCATCTCGTCCAGTGTGTCATTTAAGACCTTTATTTCCTTGTTGATCTTTTGCTTGGATGATCTGTCCATTTCAGTGAGGGGTGTATTAAAGTCTCCAACTATTATTGTATTCTTGTCAATGTGTTTCTTTGATTTTGTTATTAATTGGTTTATATAGTTGGCTGCTCCCATGTTAGGGGCATAGATATTTAAAATTGTTAGATCTTCTTGTTGGACAGACCCTTTGAGTATGATGAAGTGTCCTTCCTCATCTCTTATTATAGTCTTTGGCTTAAAATCTAATGGATCTGATATAAGGATTGCCACCCCAGCTTTCTTCTGATGTCCATTAGCATGGTAAATTGTTTTCCACCCCCTCACTTTCAATCTGGAGGTGTCTTCAGGTCTAAGATGAGTTTCTTGTAGGCAGCATATGGATGGGTTTTGTTTTTTTATCCATTCTGAAACCCTGTGTCTTTTGATTGGGGCATTTAGCCCATTTACATTCAGGGTAACTATTGAGAGATATGAGTTTAGTGCCATTGTATTGCCTGTATGGTGATTGTTACTGTATAATGTCTCTGTTCCTTTCTGGTAATACTTTTAGGGTCTCTCTTTGCTTAGAGGACCCTTTTCAATATTTCCTGTAGAGCTGGTTTGGTGTTTACAAACTCTTTCAGTTTTTGTTTGTCCTGGAAGCTTTTAATCTCTCCTTCTATTTTCAATGATAACCTAGCTGGATAAAGTATTCTTGGCTGCATGTTTTTCTCGTTTAGTGCTCTGAATATATCATGCCAGTTCTTTCTGGCCTGCCAGGTCTCTGTGGATAAGTCTCCTGCCAATCTAATATTTTTACCATTGTACGTTACAGACTTCTTGTCCCGTGCTGCTTTCAGGATTTTCTCTTTGTCGCTAAGACTTGTAAATTTTACTATTAGGTGGCGGGGTGTGGGTCGATTCCTATTGATTTTGAGAGGTGTTCTCTAGGCCTCCTGGATTTTGATGCTTGTTCCCCTTGCTATATTAGGGAAATTCTCTACAATAATCCTCTCCAGTATACCTTCTGCTCCTATTTCTCTTTCTTCTTCTTCTGGAATCCCAATTATTCTAATGTTGTTTCGTCTTATGGCATCACTTATCTCTCGAATTCTCCCCTCGTGGTCCAGTAGTTGATTGTCTCTCTTTTGGTCTGCTTCATTATTCCCTGCCATTTGGTCTTCTATATCACTAATTCTGTCTTCTGCCTCATTTATCCTAGCAGTAAGAGCCTCCATTTTTGATTGCACCTCATTAATAGCTTTTTTTATTTCAACTTGATTAGACTTTAGTTCTTTTATTTCTCCAGAAAGGGTTTTTATTTCTCCTGACAGGGTTTCTCTAATATCTTCCATGCCTTTTTCGAGCCCGGCTAG